>CAJNOI010000017.1:442728-469780 GCA_905250115.1 Adineta steineri | reverse complement strand
GAATGAGTATCAATACATAATGGTTTAATACAACGACGACCATCACCTAATCGACGTTCAGTTTGATTTTCTAATGTTGCTTTTACAGTAGTTTGTTGAGGATGATGGCTATGTCCATTTCCATTTGTAATAGGTGTACTCCTACAATTAATATAAAGAATTGATTAAATTCATGACAAGAATCTATACTAACCCATTTGTAATTGTTTTTGTTGGAATTACTATATTAACTTTATACATATCACTATAAAATTTTGCCATTTCTGGTTGAGTTAATGGTGTACCTAATTCACCTTTATTAAATGTAATAAATGCACATGCACCATCTGGTGAACAAACACCAAGTGTAATTAAACCCTCATCTTCATTTAAATACCATGATATATCCAGTATACCCGACGCAAAAAAATCATTAATTATACACATAGGTTGTCGAGGACTTGTTAACCATAATGATAATGTTCGATCTTTACTACCAATTGCTAATAAACATCGACGACGACCATTAATTAATAAAATTCTTGGTAGAAACCTTGCACATGTAATTTCTCGACGATGACCAACGAATTCTGCATCAACTGTTGATGATCCACGTATAATACAAGCTGATACAGGAAATCTTTATTAATAGAAGAAAAAAGATAATAATAATAAAATAAAATAAAATATAATCATTTACGTATTATTTTTTGCATGAGCTGTTGTAAACATTGTACCATCTGGTGACCAATCAAGTCGAAGAAATGATGTTGATTCTGCGCAACCATCAAATGGTTCTTTAATTGTTTGTTCACATTTCCATGTTGTACTTGACCATACTTTCACTGTTCCATCGGATGATTGTGATGCTAATAGAAGACCAGTTGGATCCCAAGCTAATCCTTTAACTAAACCTGTATGACCACGAAGAGTTGTTGTTAATACAGCTGATGGCCATGCATAAATGCATATATGATTATCAATTGAACATGATGCTAAATAACGATCATTTGGTGGACACCATGCTATATCTAATACATCAGCAACATGTCCTGTTGATAGACTTGAACGAAGACGCCATGTTTCGGGGAAATCACCAAATGATGATGACGACTGAACTGGTTCTATTGAAATTTTAAATAAATTAAAATATTGTTTGACTCACTTACGATTAGTTACATTTGGATTTGTTGCTGTTAAATGATAGAGAAGAACATTTTGACGACTAGCAACAGCTAATATATCATTTGTATATGAAAATCGAACACAAAGTGGACATTGTGTATCAATACGACAGAGAAGTCGAGCTTGTGTTTGATAATTTTCATCAAGTATTGATGCAAGACGAAATATACGTATACAATCAACAGCATTATATTTACCAGCTAATGCAACACGAATACCTTCAGGATTAATATGTAATGATGAAAGACTTTCTTTTGGTCCATGTTCAATCCATTCTGGTTTTATTAATTTCATTTTTCAAATAAAAATTCAATAGCTACATGAAAACAAAAGTCTTGAATATTTCAATAGTTACCCAATCATACGTAAACTGTTGAACATTCAATATTCAATGGTTAATCAGAAAGCAAAATAATATTCCGGTGATAGATGGCAGTAGTAGGCAGACAAAACATTCTCTCTAGCTATCGTAATACTGCAATTATCAGATTAATAACATTAGTATGTTCATTCTATTCATGAGTATTTGTATTTGATTATTTAAAATACATATTATGGTACAATATAAGCTCTCGTTAAAACTTTTTATCGGTAAACGATGTGAATTATGTGCAAATAGACAATCTGAAACTATACATTCCTAATCTAGTTTTTGACAGATCGAATGTCTTACTAATAAATCTATTGAAAAAAAATAATCATAAATTTCAATTTTATATAATCGTAAACGGATTGAGATATTGAGTAACGATTAATAAATAAAAATTTTCATCGTAGTCTTCAAAATCAATTATCAAACAAAAGTTTTTTTTTTTGATTTTGTTCTATTTCTAACTAAATTTGAGAATGAAGTAAAACGAACCGTCTCTTCGGTGTATTTTTTCTTGATATTATATTTGATTTTGAATTCTCAATTGCTTGTCATGATATCAATAACAACACTCAATAGATGTTTATTAGGTAGATTTAGATTAAAAAGTCGTTTATTTCATTTCGAAAATAATGGATACCAACGATGTACAACAACGATTATTATCAGGTAAATATGTCACCATTTTTTCGGTACATAGTTTTATTGTCCAGAAGAATATTGTAATTTCAATATAAGATTTTTAGATAAATATTCAAGTTTTTGTTCAGATTAAATAAATCAAATATTGAAAATAGATTTCTAAAATATTTATTATGACATTCATGTCATTTTCTTTGAGTAGGTTGAAAGATAATATATATGTATATGATATAATTGTTATTACTGTTTATCAAGATAGTTAACATATAAACTTTTTTTCTTTATTTCAAGCACCGTTGGCTGTTTTTGACGAAGATTTTGAAGACTATCAGGAGAATTTTATAAATATAAAAAAAAGATTTACTATGAACCGGTTATTTAATACAAAAGTAGATCATGATAAAGATGATAACAATGGCTACAAACATGCTCTTCGTGACGGTCATCGTAAAAAATCAACAGCATTTGCTGTTATTAGCCCACGATTAAGTATACTTGAAAAATATACAAATGCTCGTATTGTACGAATTCGATTGGTATTTATACATATTGGTAAGAAAATTAAATCTACTCTTATAAATATTCTATTTAACTGATATATATAGGTGAAATTGATACATTAAATGAAAAATATCAAGCTGATATCTATTATGAAGCAAGATGGATGGAAAATAACATGAATATAAGTACATTAAATTTAACAGCGCAACAACAACAAACATTATTATCAAATGAAAAAAACGTGACAGTGAAAATGAATGAATTTAATTCAATTGTTCATTGGTCACCACAATTATTTATTGAAAATGCAATAGGACAAATTGGTGAACAAGAAAAATGGTTTACTATAAAGAAAATGGATCGATTATCGGCAACACATTTGATTAATGCTGAAATTTGTGAACATCGTCGTATCAAAGGTGTTTTTTGGGAAAAATTAGAATTAAATCATGTAAATAAGAATTTATTTTTCTTGTATTTATTTCAATTATATAATTTATATTTAGTTTCCAGCTGATGTACAAGATTTAACTATTTCAATAACAAGTCATCATCATATAGAAAATTGTGTACTTAAACAAGATAAACAATTACGTTCATCTATAAATCGTGAAGCATTTTTTGATCAACAAGAATGGTCTTTATATGAACATGTTGCAGCTGAAATACGTGAAACAAAGGAAGAATATTCATTTGATGGTGATCAAAATGAAGGTTTAGAACAAAAGAGACATCCGGTACTTGCAATTGCTTGTCGTGCAGGTATTTATGTTAATTTTATGATTTCAATTACAGTTTCTTTTTGTTTAAAGCTCGTCGACCTGGTTATTATTATTGGAATGCATTTTTTCTAATATTGCTTATTACTATCCTTGCATTTTGTATTTTTTCAATTTCACCGGAGTAAATTATTTCATCTACAAACTATTTTCTTTCATTAATATTTTTAGTTTACCTCAAAATCGTCTTCAAATAACTTGCACTCTTCTATTAACTTCTGTTACATTTCGTTGGGTTGTTAATCGATCACTAGTAAGTTAGTTTATTTTATTCATTTTATATCTTATTTTTGATAATAGCCACCAGTTTCCTATTTAACAACTCTTGATATTTATGCAATTATATCAATTGTTATACTTGTTGTACTTTGTGTATGGCATTCTATTATAGCATCAGTTATATTTCTTAATCCATTGTCAGTAAAAATACTTCAACCATCAAATTATTATGTTATTATTGATCGATATGTTTTTATTGGTCTTTTTGTTATGTATATTGCTATACATATTGCATTAATTCTATGGCTTATATCTGGTCCATATAAACGACGACGAGCAATGGAACATCTTGATCGCGAATATGCAGCTATGAAATATATTCAATTAGATACACGGCAAACACGACAAAACTCAAAAAATGATTTATTAGCGCATTCGTCATCAGCAAATTTTGATATTTTACCACCATTAAAATCTGTTCGAACAAGAAGATCATCAGATGCTGTTACAGTAGTACCTAATGCTTCAACATTTATTCCTATTCCAGAAGACGTTAATAAAATAAGAACAAAATCTATGAATGTATTCGAATTATATGAACAAGATGATGAATATTATGATCATACAAATGATATCAATAATGAATTAAAATCAAAACAAATAACATCTAATGAAAAATTTTAATTTATTTGTAAATAATAGAATAATGGGAAAAACTATCTTAAAATAAAAATTTCTATATTCTAATAATGTTTTTGCTATTTGAATTTTGTTTTGAAGATTTAATTTATTTTTTACGTGCTTGATTTGGATCAACACCAGCTGCATGAGCTAATTCAACCATGGATTGCTCTGCTTTAATCTTTTTTTCTGCTAGTTGATCAATTGCATTTTGTGTAACACGATTGATTTCATTATCTCGTACATGTTCTTCACTTGTTTTTAATGTATTATAATGAATACGTCCATAAACAAGACCACCAAGTAATAAACTCCAACGACCAGCACGAATCAATGGAGAAACATTTTTTGGTATTGATGCTGCCATTTTTATATTCAATCACAATCTAAAATAAATAATATTTGCGATAAAAAATCATGTAGATTATTATAAGACTACATTTTTTAGCGTTTGTTGTTTTCATATTGTTAATATAAAAGTAAGACGATTGGTAGAGTGTATAAACCAATCATAAGTATTTCATATGGCGCATGAATTCCAGTATGCATGCATACATACGATTAGTTTCTTTTAAATACATGTACGAAAATAATTACGACTATATTGTACTTCAATATAACTATTTCAAAAATTCTAAATAAGCATATACGAACTGTTATTGTATAAATAAACTTATATGATCAAAATTCGCTTTAAAACTGTCGATTCTCAAGATGTAGAATTTTTAATATACAATAGTTTAATGATTTTACTTGCTATTTATCGTCAAGACACGATGCCATGTTATTAAATAAAATTGAAAGTTACGCTAAAAGTGATCACAACGATAACATGAAAATCTTTTATGCTATCCTAGCAAATCACGCAGTGAATGAAGGAGCTATCATCGAGAATTAGTCGAATTTCTAATTTAATATACTTTCAAAATATAGCTTACATTAATTCAGCAGATGAGTTCATTTAAAACGATAACTTAAACTAACATATGTCGAAAGAACACTGCTGATTTATTATCTATTATTAGCTACTTTTTCAGGCGAAGAACATTTGTTGTAATTATCTCGAAATTTTAAATATAAAGTTCATAATCAAGATTGTATTTTTCAGTGCTTTCTGTAAACGAATAGTATCGATTCGATGTCGGTATTTTAATATCATATTTCAACCATTATTTTGCGAATCTCCATTCTTAAAATCATCGCAACACAAAATGATAATTTTGAATGCGCATATCCAGCATATAAAGAAAGAAAACTCATGACGAACTTTTTAACAGATGCTTCCCACCAGATTGGGTGAGAGTGTGTGGGTCATATACATCTACACCTACATTCACATCCTAATACAGTTCATTTCAAACTTTTTGAAAGAAAAGAAGACCTTCATGTCAAAAAAATCAAGACGCTAAAGGGTTGAAGTCAATAGACTAACAAACAGAATGGTAGGTGTGGATGAGTATGAATGTGCACATCTCTTGCTTATTCATACCCAGATCAATGCCCACTCATCCTCCTCCATTCGACACTCACATCACATCCTCACCCACACCCTTAAGATGCTTTTCTGTATATGTGTGGTCAAAGCTATCTGAAGAGACTTTGAAATAAGCCGAAATGTGTTGTAGTAGATACTCGAAACGATACTCACCCTCAAGATAATTCCAACTTGAAATTATCTTGTAAACTCATTCTTTATGTGGACAAATCATATATGGTATATAATTTTTATTGAAATTCATATGATAAAGATTGATGTAATAACATATGGATTGAAACTATGGATAGTGTAAGAAAAATTGTAAAGCGAGAAAGTACGATAAAGAATAGTAGATGACAACAAAACACCAAAAATCATACAAAAATTCGTAAATCTGTTATTTTTCTTTGCCATTTTTTTATAGAAATCATTTTGAAAATACTTAATCTTCAGTTTTGTTTAGATGTTTCTGTAAAAATGTAATGTTTGTTCTATAGGGATCCAAAAATTTAATTGTCATTTGAGTTGGAAACAACTTCTGAATTTCGAAAAACCTTTGGCTTAATGATAGCTCCCATGACCAAAGTTCCACGCTCCAATCAGCTTGCAATGCTGTCTCTACTGTGGTCGGAAAACTCGTCTGACCAGAATTTTTATTTCCATCGCCAGTAATTAGAACAAGAACTTGTTGTCTAGTCCTAGTATCAGGATTCTGCAAAAGGATGTTAAGAATTTGAGCGTGTAGCATATCGTCCACGAGGCTTTCCTAGAACAAAAAGAACCAATATTTTAATATAATAATTGTCAACAATACGACTCACTTTATTTTTCATCGACCGATCTCCCAGTATACATTTATAACCACAAGATTCCCATTTTGTCCAACAAAGTGCCTTTTCCGGTGGTTTACTTCCACCAACAACACGTGTTCTTACATTTATGCTTACTTTATCCCCTTCAAGTACTTTTGCAAGATTGTTAACATCTACACGAATAGCTAGATTCATGTGAGGCACTCCAGTTTTTTCATTACGTATTGTTTGAGCACCAAGAAACACATTTGAATTATCAATAACAATATGATAATCTTTTAGTGTATCCTAAACAACACATATTTAAAAGATATAAAAGAAAAAATAAGATTGTAGAAAATACATTTAAAACTTTTAAAGATATTAGTAAATCAATATGTCAACATCATAAAGTGATCTATAGTTATATTTTAAACATTATTAGACGTATGGGGCTGTCTCGACTTATCATTGAACAGATAATACTTTAGGACATAAGTAAAGTGCTGTACTCTAGCTATAGAATGATCTAAAAGTTTCGACTCCTCTTTGTAAATCAATGATATCTATAACAAACTTGTATAAAGTTATCTATCAAATTATGTCATTTTGTAGAGGAAGAGAAGAACTATCACACGGAAAACAAATAGTTTCAAATACATAGTTTTATTATGATGTTACAGTCATTTAACTAATCTTAAACAAATATTCTCGTGTTACACTTTTCAAGAATTACAAAAAGATCTTTTTTAAATAACAGTACGTTTCTTAAAACTTATATTTCAATAGAACACCATTTGCTCCATTGTCTGAAAGAAAGAGTCTTACACTGTAAAAAGAATGTATGTATGTTTGTCTGTCCAAGTTAATTAGAATTTAACACAACTTTTCCTCTGCTTTTATTCAGACGAGCCATGGACATACTCTAGCTATTTAGTAGTTGTTACAGGTTATCTTTAATGTGCTCCGAACAATCTCATGTTTCATGTCGATAATAGTGGAAACTTCACTTTAATGAATCAGATTCAATGATGATTTTTTCCATGAATAATAATAATTGACCGAGTTTCGAACTGAAATCCGAAGGGACTGAACAACACTAACTATGTTGAGGGTGAGGTGAAGGTGTGAACACTCAAACAGAGCATCTCTGTTATGAAGAATGTGAGCGGAAGTATACAGATAGCAATCAAGGACTGTTAAATCTTAGTAGGCCCTGATAGACCCGTTATAGCTCTTTTATGAACTTCTATAAACTGGTATAGATCTTATAAGCGAATCTTCCATATAAATAAATGTAAAGATTTTGAATTAATTTATAATTCATTTCGCCCATAAACTCATTTTTTTGCAAAAATTGTTAATCTGGGCGATTCCTCATGACATGAAAATAACGCTGAATATATTGAATACAATTATGGAAATTTTTCCTACAATTAATGTTGATTTATAATTGGATGATATGTTTCATAGATTGTCAGAAAACTCTTTTAAAATGAAAGTGTAGGAGATAAAAAGTGATATTCAGAATATAACACATATTAAAAGCAGAGAATGCATCTTCACAGAGGCATTGTATTAGCTGAAATCTTCATGCAGATTGGTACAATAACTCTGTGTGTTTCCAAGAATATCTATGTTTTATGAAGCATCAGAGGGATAATTTTTTCTATATTTCAGTAAATCTTATGTCTTTCACTTTAATATTTAAACGAGCTTCCAGCGAATAAACTAAGGACATATAATTAATCATTCGGAAGTTTACGTACTGATTTTGATCCGGATGGATTTGGATCTTTTGGCAGAAGTTTGGTTATTTTTCTTAATACAATTGGACGATCACTCTCCGTATCCGATGGAACTGGTTCTCCAGGCCCTAGGTCCCGATTTCGATAATGTGCTTGATATTCATTTTTGCGGCCTTCTCTGTTGAGTGCCACTCTTGTTAGATCATCAATGATGGAAGTGCAATCCAATGTTTCTCTTGTTGCCGGACATCCTTCAAATTGAACCCAAATCTTTATTTCAATTGACTTGGGCGGACTGTTTGGTTTTGATCCTAAAACATACAGACAGAATGTAAACCGATGAACCGTACTTGTTTTAACTCTCAGTCAGAAAAATGGTAGATATGACGTGGAAGAAGGGGAGATATAAAATATTTGTAATTATAAGCAGTTTCGAAGTTTTCGAGTACCACTCGAATGGTTGTAAGAAGGCTTGAGATGGGGATGCAACAAACTCAGTTTCAGTCAAATGCAATTGCAATTCCAGAGTTGGAATTCGATTTAGTTTTTAAAAAATTGTTAATTTATATAGACTTATACATTAGTAGTGGTTGTAAAACAATTAAATTCAATCGAATTCAAGAATTAAATTCAGTGCATCCCAGGCTGAGCTTACATCCATCTCCCTCTGGATATGTCACTATAGTGTAGTTACACAGTTGAGGATGTGATGTGGGTGTAAGTGAAGGTGTGGGTCTTACTTTAACTAACACCCACACCCACACCCACCCGATATCATAATAATTTTTGTCTTTTGAGAATGTTTACTACCTGAGGTTTTCGATGATGGTGCTGATGGCGGCGTTGGCGCGAGTTTTCTATTATTTGTCACTTCTGTTTTCCTAACAAAAATTTGAGCATTATTTAAACTTTGTACGCGTGTTCCTAAAATATACATTATAATATGTTCTATTCATTACCATTTCGGTTTCTACTCGTACTCACTGTTGCATTTTTCGATTGCTTTCTTTACGGATTCTTCTTTTTGAAATGTAATTGCTGCTGTGCCATTCAATTGGTATTTGTTGTCTACTCTTTTAAACAAATGAATACATGGTTTTGCTTGTTGATCGATCTAGACATGAAATATTGAAATTGAAAATATACTTGGTGGAATTTTTATTGTTATTACCTTGATTTCACCAACAGTTGTAAATTCATCCAATAATGTATCGAACAGACTTTGTTCGGACATATTTACCGGTAAATCAGTGATAAATATTTGTCGATCCTCATTATCACCAAATTCGGCTGAAGTATTAGTGTTTTCAGTCTCAATGCTATCATTGTACGCTTCTGGCTTGGGATTTTGTGAATTTCTTAATGTCACTTTTGGTAGCGACTGAAGTATTTCGAGAATAGCAAAATTAACTCGTAATGAATTAATCTGATTTCGCTCAAGTATAGTTTTATCCAGAGGACAGATAAAATCACCTTTAGTGCGCGAAGCGGCGTTTTGTATGCATCCAAAACAATATGTGTGCATACAAGGCAATAAACGTGGATCAACAAAGTGTCGAAGACATATGCCACAGGTCACTATGTCCTCAGCTTGCCCGGTTTCTTTCATTGTTGAAGGTTTTGAGACCATACCGAAGCTTATTACTATGCAAATCAAATGATAAATGACTCAGTAAGATGAGCGAAAATCTAAAATTAACCATAAAATTTATTACAAGATATACGTACCGAACTGGTATTACACACCCAGAAGAGTGTGGGTGTGAGCATGGGTGGATGTGGGTACGTGTAGGTGTTTCCAGTCTCCCGATCTCATACTCACACCCACACCATGGTATACCCTAGAGAGCCTACTCTATACCACAGTATACCCCAGTAGATCCTAGAAACCCTACTATATCCTAATAGATCTCGAATTATTTTAGAACTCACTTTTTTTGAATTATTATGTAATTTACTTCCGTCATCTAGGGTGGGGTGCGGTGGGTGTAGATGTGAGTATAAGATGAGGAGAAGGAACTTTCACATTCACAACCACTCTCATACCCATACCCTGGGAAAAGACGATACGGCGATGGAAAAAGTATATGTAAAGTGAATGTCGAGCGAGAAAAAGAATGAAATTTGAAAATTCATCAAGAATACAAGAGAGCAAATGTATAAAAGTGCTCGCTTTTACATATAAAAAAGAAGAAAGAAGAAACCAAAAACAAAATGAATAATGTGGTAAAAAGAAAAAACTCACGACAGATAAAGATGATTAAATGTAAGTATGAAATCCTTAAATAAATAAATCTGAAAAAGTGAATGTTGATAAAAATATTGAATATAAGAAATACAGTGGGAAAAAGAGTCATGCTAGTTGATGTTGATAAAATAATGCAACGAAGAGAGAAATCCATAAAAACTGGGTGTGGGTGACGGCGTCGGTTTGTTATGTTTATCAGACATGATATACTCTCTTGTTTTATACATCTATTTGCACTCATACTTCTCTCACTTTTCCCTCTTTCTCACACATATATATCCCACTTTATCTTCCATATATACTTTGGATGTTTTATACATTTCATCTCGTACTCTTCTTCGTTCTATATCATATACACATTTTTCTTCGTTCTATATCATATACACATTTTTCTTCGTTCTATATCATATCCACATTCTTTTTTCGTTTCATCTTTTATAATATGGCTTTGCGCATGATGATATGCGCTTATGACATACTTCACTTATTGTTTTTGCATTCATATTCGTTCTTCCTCTTGTTGTTTCTTTTATTTATATTCATTCTATTCTTTGTTTCTTGGAATATACACGATGAGACATACATTATACGGTTTGAGTGTGGAAGAGAGGTGGATGAAGATGTGGATATTTTGACTGTTATAATAATTTCTACATCCTCGCCACCCTCATTCACACCCACACCCAGTTTTTATGGATTTCTCTCTTCGTTGCATTATTTTATCAACATCAACTAGCATGACTCTTTTTCCCACTGTATTTCTTATATTCAATATTTTTATCAACATTCACTTTTTCAGATTTATTTATTTAAGGATTTCATACTTACATTTAATCATCTTTATCTGTCGTGAGTTTTTTTCTTTTTACCACATTATTCATTTTGTTTTTGGTTTCTTCTTTCTTCTTTTTTATATGTAAAAGCGAGCACTTTTATACATTTGCTCTCTTGTATTCTTGATGAATTTTCAAATTTCATTCTTTTTCTCGCTCGACATTCACTTTACATATACTTTTTCCATCGCCGTATCGTCTTTTCCTATTAAAACTGATAGTTGATCACGGTTCTTAGAAAAAACTACGGAATCAAGTGGTTTCGACATTCTTAAGTACTATTTTTCTCAGTTTTTTATATTAAAAAGATTTTCTCTATTTTTTTGAAATTTGGTCGACCCCTACATAAATAATAATGATAAACTAAGTATGCTTGTGGCATCTCTCTATTTTCTGTGATAATATGATCCCTATTAATACAATTCTGAAAGTAATTTATAATCAGTATGTTTATTTTATTTCAGATACAAAGCAATCATCGATTTTTTACTACTTTCTGTCACGATTTATTACACATTCGTTATTCAATCAAAGGAATTACGTACTTTTACGGTAAGCAGAATGAATTGTTATAAGTGATGAATTGTTCGGCGCATTACATCGAGTCTTTTCTTAAGTACATCTTTCTCTTTCATATTTATATTTTACATATATATTCTAAAAACGGGGTGTGGGTGTTTCTGCTCCTCATCTCATATTCACATATACACTCAGACTCTCATTCACATCACACCCTCAATACTATAAGATACTTTCATTAGTTCTTCATGAAACGAGCGCAGTATGTATAGATGAGCCTTTCGTAACTATTCTAGTAAACTAAAGAGTAAAATGCAAATATTTTTACTTAGCAATCTGTGATAGCCTTTCAGAATATTCCTATTTAATTAGGGATGTGCCGAACCCGAACCTTTCATAAATCATATCTTAAAGTTTTCAACGATTATATTTTCTTTTATAGATCAATCAATTTTAATGGCAAGTTCTAACACAGATCATTTGTCACCTTTTATGTCACAATTGACAGAAACAATAACGTTCGATGTTAATATAAACGTGATGCAAAACTCAGAGTTTCAAGAATTTGTTAAGAAAATAAAAGATTCGCAACGCGTCATCATTATCATGAATGAAACTCATGAAATGTTAATCATTAACGGAAAGAAATCAGCCGTTAACACTTCACAAGTACAAATTCAAAATAAAATTCGTAAATTATCGGTCATATCAGGAAAAGAAAAAGCAAACGGCCCTGAAAATGACCCACGTGGTTCAAGTGGTAGTTCTATTGATCCAAAGTTATGCGATACAATTCAATTTAGCATAGCTACAACTGATTTCCTGGTAAATTTTGGCCAAAAAATACTAAATACAATCAAAAAAGAATTAGGTATTAACAACGCACGTATTATAAATGGTAAATTAAAATTATTTGGAAATAATGTTGCAATTACAAAAATAAACTCCTATCTTGAAAAAGCACTTTATGTAAAAAAAGCGTCAATTACTCATGGCATGAAACAACACCTGGAATTAAATTGTAACGGACGCCTCTGGAAAGAATTTTCAAAAAGACATCATGTAGGAACTTCTTTCGAAAACGCAAGATTACATAAGAAAAATAACGGTAACAACAGCCAGATTAAAGATTCTTCTTGTAGACGGCAAAGACATCATTCTGGCGGTGGCCCGCATGGTTTTAAATCGAATAGTACCAGTCGTGATGTAAATTTTAGTCCGGATCGTCGAAGCGGAGGTGAACGAAGAGGCAACTGTAACCGTGATCAACGTGAAGGAAGAAGATTTCATGACGATCAATCAATGCGAAATAGTATTCCAGGCTTAAGAAACTTGAACTTGAATGACCATCATAAAAATACATGTAAAAGAGATATCGATGATCTCGGACAAGGTAACAGAAGAGAAAGATACAATGCCAAAAATACAGAATATGAAGATGAAACAAATCAAGAAGAAGAATATAATAATGATGGTAATGATAATGATTATGATGATGATGATGATGATGATGATACAAATAGTCAACTCTCAGATTCTGATATATCGTTGTCATCAAATTCTTCAATTAATAGTTTTAATACGGATGATGTTCATGATCGTGCTCAACAACCTGTTGAAATAACATTGTGTAGTGATTCTGAAGTTTCTTTATCTAACGCCATAGCAGAACTACAAAGTTATTCTTTTAGCATCAAATCTTGGGTATTATCAGACGAAGAATTAACATTTATTTTAAAACAACAACAACGAGGCAAACCTCCACGAAACAGCATTTCAATTAAAGACCGATCTATGCAGATTAAGTTTTACCTTCGTCGTTTGATACAGAATCCTTTCCTGCATATCTTTCTATATTTCACAAGAGGTATATGGCATGTGAACGTGAGTGGATTTAAATCAGATGTTCATTTCGCAGTATTGAAAGTTAGAGACTATTTAAATGATGTAGTTGATAATGAAGTACACATTCCTATATCAGGAGCGATGGCATCTTTTCTTAGAAAAAAAGCATCTTCTTATATTAACCGACTAAAAAATCGTCTCAATATCCAGATCATCATCTTTTCACCGTTTCGTCGTAATGATAATACTAATGAAGATGATAATGATAATCATTGTTTAAAATTGATAGCTCCTGTTTCACGTATTCATTTGGCACAAACAAAAATTGAAACTTTTTTGGAAAATTTATTCGAACAACAACAAGATTTTCCGTGTGACACGTGGGATATTTCAAAGATTATTTCCGAAAATATTATTACATTTCTGAAAAAAGTTTACAATTCAGATGATTATGATGCAATTGGATTCGTTAAATTCTATAATTCATCCATCGAAAGACGACAAACAACACCAAAGGTTACTATTACAGTGGTTGCTTTAAATGAAGAAATGGCAGATAACGTCATTCAACAATGTAAAAATCTCGTTGAAGGGTATTATGTATGGCAACTATCTTTGGATGAATATCGAACCCTGCACAACATATTGTTAGTGCAAAGACGACCGGGTATTACTCAATTGAAACAAGAATGGAACACTAACGTCCAGCTTGAAGATGAAACCAACACTATTGTTATTCCTGCACGATCAAAAATGATTGCAGATGAAATCAAAGACACTCTGCGGAATTTAGCTGCGGGAAAACCAAATCGAATCGCTAGTATTTCAATAACTATTCCTATTCACCTCAATATTCGTCGTTTTGTTTATCAAGCTATTCAACCTCTACTTGACGAAGTTAAAACAAAAAGAGTTTATATTGACTCAAAAGATCGAAATGGACTAACGCTTCACGGTCGTTCTGAAGCTATTAATTCAGTTCAAGACAAAATCAACAATATTATTATAGATATTAAACAAAAACTTGTTACAAATCGTTTTAAATTACCGTTTGTCGAATCGGAATTACTTCGAGGTAATTCATATGATATTCCTAGACGTATCGAGCGTGAAACTAATACTGTCATTCGAGATGTTAAAATAGATATGAAAAGTTTAAAATCAAATTCAAATGATAATGATGGTACCAATTTGACTCTTACATGTGTTGCAAATAGTCGTGGTCAAACAATTCTTGTTAAGAAAGGTGATATTACTAAGATCAACGATATTGATGCCATTGTAAATGCCGCAAATGGACCTCTGTATCATGCAGGAGGTGTAGACAAAGCGATTTGTGATGCTGCTGGTCGTGCACTTGATCAAGAATGTAAAGAACTAATTGCTAAAAATAGAAATCTACCAATACTTACTGGTACTGCAGTTAAAACAACAGCTGGTTACCTCCCTTATAAAGCTGTTATCCATGCCATTGGTCCTCAATATGCTGATGGTAATCAACAAGAACGTTCGTTATTATTTTCCAGTGTCTTGTCCAGTTTACGACTTGCTGAACAAGAAGGTTATAATAGTGTAGCATTACCAGCCATCAGTGCTGCTACATACGGTTTTCCATTACAAGATTGTACAAATATTCTGATTCGTGCAATAAAACAATTCTTTGCTGATTTTCCACAATCAAATTTGAGAAAAGTAGTTTTATTAGATATTGACGATATCGCATGTAATTCATTTGCACGTGAAGTTATACATGATCACACAAATGCAAATGCAAACAATGATGATGATATTACGAATTGTAATTTACCACCGCTAACGGCTCGATGGTGTTGGCTAGATGATGATGGCGAAAAAAATTATGATGACAATCATATGCGCCAAATCGAAGATGCATTACAACAACATTTGCGAACTTCTATTCCATCGACATTGATACTTGATTGCGATAATTTAAAAACTGGTAAAATTGTACGCTATCGTATCCATTTTCTTCGTAATTTAAGACAAGTATTAACAATCAATCCATCTGCACTAGCTAATCGTTTTGTATGTGGATACCAAAAGAGAGAAAGTACTAAGGTTAAACGAGATATTATTCGCTATCCGTTACCAATACAACCAAAAACTACATCTGTCGCATATAAACCCAAACCATTGGATACATATCATTTAAATGTCCAGTCTAGAGCAGACGATTGGGATATTATTGGTATTACGAATGTAGAAGTAACACAAGCAGCGAGTGCGATTAAAAAAGCCATTGAATCTGCTACTATTTCGGAACCTTTTTCGATAAATCTAAGTGAAGATATTGATGCTCATAAGACAGCAATTAATAATATTGCTATTCAACAATCCATTAAGGTTGATTTCAGACAAGATTCTACTGGAAATTTATCATTGAAATTGAATGGTTTACAACAAAATGTATTACAAGCAAAATTACAAATTTCTTTATATGTACAAGATATCTTGAGAATGGAAGCTGATAAAGATAATGAATTAAATATACCCAACGAATGGGGCGAACAAGAAGAACAATGTAAATTAGTTGAATTACCTAAAAATCATCCTGATTTTATTCGTATCGAAAATCGAATGAAAGAGACAATCAGCAATGTGAAAATTGATAAGATCGAAAGAGTACAAAATTTAAGATTATGGAATCATTATGCATTTCGTCGGCGAACTCTTCGACAAGAATTAAGTGATAAACCTGATTTACAAATTGAAATGGAATTATTTCATGGCACTCGCGCGACACTGCCTAGTGAAATTTTTAATGGTGAATGTGGCTTTGATTTGTCCTATTGTACAAGTGGTTTATGGGGTCTCGGCACATATTTTGCAATGAGTGCTTCATATTCCTGTCAAAGTTATTCTTATGGACTGGCTGACGGTAAACGCCAAGTATTTCTTGCTCAAGTATTAACAGGAGATGTTTTTGATTATAAAAACAAAAATGATCCAACATTACGTCGAGCTCCGAAGAAAAATGAAAGTATATCTGGTGGCAAACGTTACGACAGTGTATTAGGAGAAACAGGAGGGAGCAAAGTCTACATTGTATTCGAAAATCGTGTCGCTTATCCAACGTTTTTAATTACATTTACTCAATGATGATTCGATTATTTGTATTTGATGCTTGATCAATTAAATTCTTTTTTTAACATAAAATAGTTTCATTTTAATACTTATATTGAATAAAATATAACAAAAGAATTTGCTTTATTTTCCTAATGAGATATGATATAGCTTTCTTTGCAATAGTGATACTAAAAGATTCTCTAGACTTGTGATAATAGATTTTGTAGAAGAATAAAAGAACTGATGAATAAAACATTATCATTCTTTATCCATAAGAATGTCTATCAAATGACATAAATATGTGCAGTACACTTGTTGTTTTACATTCATCTCTTTCATCAAGTGAAAATAATAGATGAATAAGGGTGTAGGTGTGGGTAGGTGTGAATGTAGGTACTATTTCTATTTGTAATTAACACCCACACCCTTTTAGATTGTTCTCTTTCACAATCACTATTTAAGGTAATATTTTTTTTCTTTATCTTATGACTGGGAACACTCTCGTTAAGAATTAGAAATGCAAATATCTCTGAAAAGGTAATCGATACACATTCGTGTGTATGTATATTACCCTATCAGTTGGCTTTGTGCATAACGTTTGTATTAGTTACAGAGTTGTTCTTTGCACACTCGTACGAAGTACTAAAAAATAGAATTAATCGAAAAACAAGTGCACACAATCTTCTCTTATATATTTATGAATTATTCTTTAAAATTTCTTCTTTTACAACTTCAATACTCTCCTTTACATCTTTAATATCAGGATGAGTTGGAGGTAATCTTCGCTGTTTTATGTCCAGAGCACGTTCAAAATATGACAGTGCTTTCGAATAGTCTTTCATATTTCTATAAACCCAGCCGATGTTGTTGTATGAAGTAGCCAAATCAGGATGATTTGAAGGAAGAATTTTTTGAGAAATTTCAAGGTCTTTTTCGTATAATGAGAGTGCTTTCGAGTACTGTCCTGTTTGGGTATATACATTACCGATGTTGTTGTATGAAGTAGCCAAATCAGGATGATTTGCAGGAAGAGTCTTTTCTCGGATTTCAAGTGCTTTCTC
The DNA here is from genome assembly GCA_905250115.1 of Adineta steineri. NCBI lineage: Eukaryota > Metazoa > Rotifera > Eurotatoria > Adinetida > Adinetidae > Adineta > Adineta steineri. The sequence continues at coordinate 451,815 of CAJNOI010000017.1, read as the reverse complement.
TTGTGATGAAAGTGCTTTCAGGTATTCTCCCATCTTTTCATACACATTACCGATGTTGTTATATAAATTAGCCAAATTAGGATGATTTGAAGGAAGAGTTTTTACTTGAATTTCAAGTGCTTTTTTGTATAACGAGAGTGCTTTCGAGTACTCTCTCATGTTCTCGTACACATTACCGACGTTGTTATATGAAGTAGCTAAACTAGGATGATCCGAAGGAAGAGTTCTTAGGAAGATCTCAAGTGCTTTTTTGTTGAATGAAAGTGCTTTCGAATACTCTCCCATGTTGATATACACTCTACCAATGTTGTTGTATGAAGTAGCCAACTGAGAATGATTTGGAGGAAGAGTATTTTCTTGAATTTTAAGTCCTTGTTCGTAATACCAAATAGCCTTTCCATAATCACCCTGATCATCTTTGATATATCCCAGGCATACATAATAATGCGCTTTCTCGCCCTCATCAGATGTCTGTTCAAGTAATACGCTATAAAGTTCTTCAGCTTTATTAAAATGACCAATTTTAATTAATAATTTACCCAATCGTTGCCATCCTGTATGACCACCAGCTTCGTCTCGTATCCGATCAGTAAGTAATCGTAGTTGTTGATCATCATCCGATGTTAATTGTAACTCAACTTGATAAAGTTGATTATTATTGTCCATTTGTTTAATCGCACTTATTCGAAAGACAGTGTGCATTGAGAAGAGGATTTCTTCTTCTTTCTTAAAAAAACTCTCCTCCTTGATGGCAGCAAATGGTGTTGATTTTAAACGAGGATCAATGGAAATTAGAAAGAGAATGCCCACCTTATTTGGTTCTGCTGAGGCATTTCGAGCAAAATTGAGAGACACATCTTTAGTTTTACTGGTAGACAAGAAGTTATTAAATGACATAAGTCCACCTTTTGCTTTCTGAAGTTTTTCAAAGTCTGATTTCATAAGACCTTGCCCTCGATATATTTTAAAAGATTTTCCATCATAACTAGTGACTTGTTGTTCATGCAGCTGTTGAATTTGTTGATGTACATCACGTAGAAAGAAGCCCATATTAATCATTATATCGGCATCCATAAGTCGGAGTGCTCGATTGAGCATTTTGTAGGTAAAACACTCACGTGTATACCACCATATTGCTTTTTCTAGATCGTAATCACGTTCAAATTCATTAATCACTTGTAATTCAGCTGAATTGCCAGTAAAGACTTCGCGACAACAAGCTGCTAAATTCTTGATTGCCTTGCGATCATATTCGATATCAAGGATAATCTCCTTGAACAGCTGAGTATACATGAAAGTTGGCTCCAACTGATTTAAATCCTTAGCTGAGGCCATTTCATTTACCGCCAGAAAACTTACAGTAGCTGAGTCCTGGTCGCATTTTTTAACCGCCAATTGTAATACTTGGCAAATGTCTTCAATGTTTGTATTGACACCTTTAATTTTTGTCCAGTTCTGAGTCCATCCCTCATGTCTTGATTTATCGCCACAGAAGATGTAAACTGCATCTAACTGTGGCATGTCATGAATTTGAGGAACCAAGTGTTGACCTAATGACCCGGATGTTAAAACAAAGGCTCTTTTATTCTTAATCTGGTTGAGTAGTTGGATGCACTGATCCGATTTAGTGCAAAGATTGACGTCGTTGACCACGTCCTTTAGTTGAGCCAGTGTATTATGGCAGTCCTTATCTGCTTGGTCGTTGTTGGCATCTACCCATATGAGAAGATAATTTTGTGCCATACGTTGCCGTGGTTGGCGAATATTTGATGATGCAGCAGCACTTTCATTTGATTTCGATCCGCTCATTCTGATCTAGTTGTAGTTTGTTGTTGAATGTGAACTTGTTAATAGACGTTGTTGTTTGAATGAAATAAAGGATCACCGTTCTTCTTTATATAGGTAGTGACTTGTTTTTTTTTCGATTTTTCAACGACTTCGAATGTTTGTATGTTTTTGTTGTCGTTCAAGGGTAAACTGCATCTAGTTAGGTTTGAAAATTATATTGTTCAGTGCAAGAAAAAGAACCAAACAAACAATTTTTTTGTAATATTATCGAAAGAACGAGCAAAACAGAAGCCAACAATCCAAATACATTTTATTATTATTGTTTCCAAATTTTTGTTTGCCTCTGTCTACATCATTACTGCAGTTTGCCGATGTATATAGGCGACATTTGTTCATTGAATAAAGGTAGAAAGAGCAATACAATTCTTTCACCAAATTAGTTTTTCTTTTATACTCTTTGTCAAACATCATATTAATGTTTGATGAATATATGGAAATTATTATGACGAAACTGATAAAAAAAAGCTTGCAACAGTATACATCCATGCACTACTAGAATTACGTTCATTACAAGTCATATTGCATGAAAATCTATAAAAAAAACGCTGTTAAAAGTATTTTGAGAGAATTATGTGCAGTATTCAAGTACTCTATATAAGACAAATAATTTCTTTTTGTTTAAATCAAGAAAACAAAAAGTTATTCTTTATTTTGAAGATATTCAGAAATTACGTGATCCAATTTAAGGGTTCTGTACACCTACCATTGGAAACACTGTTCTAGAGCCGTAATCAATTGAATGAACCGCTCAATGATTACCAAGAAATAATCGATAATTTTTTTTCCGCTAAACTCAATCGTTAAAACATTGAACTCGCATTTATGTTGAGCAAAGTGTCGGCTAACTATTAAAAATGAAATAAAATTTTGTTTAAAAAAGTTTTTTTTTATTTATAAAAAGATAAAATATTTTTATGAGATGTAAAAAATGAGTTTGAAAGGAAAAGAAGAACGAAAGAATTTATTTCAACTATTATCTATCGATATAATCTAACTGCAAATAAAAATAAAGAAAATTGAAGCATTATATTCGATTTTTATTTTAAATCAATAGATGTCTCTATTGCAATATAATTGATTTACTATATTTATTGTTTTCGTTCATTCAGATGCCAAACTGTCTGGATATTTGCTCTTTTTATTTCAATTAGTCTTTTTTATAATCGAAATAATTCAAATATCATTTCAGATGGTCAGATTCGTTATCGTTATAAAACATTCAAGTGGTCGCGACCTATTTCTGGCTGAGAAAAAGATAAAGGTTTACGGTGGAACATCGGCAGATAAAACTCATCTGTTGTTGGTTCAAGATATTTACCACTTAGCTCAATTAATTTTCATCTTTGTGCTGGGAAATGGAAATGATGAAAAGGTTTATATATGCGTTGGAATTGAAAGTAAAGTCGACGATGAAGTCATATATACATCGAAAAAAAACGGATTTGTCATCTTGACTATTCATCAAGCATTTAAACAATTGGTTGTCAACGGTTAGTTCGAAGAATTTTATTTAATCATTAAAAAGTTTTTGACTTGTTTAGATACACCTGGTGCTATTTTCGTTCCAAATCAGGGTGTGGATGTCGTATCTATTACATACCCACACCCATACCCTCGAGGTCAATTTTGAAGTATAGATTCTAGGCTTATATATTTATATGTATACATTTAATAGAAAAGGATAAAGAAAATTTCAGTTATTTTTTTGTTTTCCCTACATCCAAAATAACGTGATAACATGTAAACAACATGACGCAATCGAATATAAATATAGAAACTTTAAAGAGAGAAAAGGAGATTAGTCGACACTTCGAATAAACAAAATAAATATATAATTTTTTTTAGACGTCTTCAGCGATGCAAAGAATTGATGAATTAAATGATTTGATAAACTTATACAAAAACAAGTTTAATAGTAAAAACTATTATTTATTTCTTGCATGTCACGTAGCTTTGAGAAGCAGAGGTTTTATTTTAAAAGTAGGGCAAGAGATCGACAAATACAAAAATTATGCTGGCGGGAATATAAACATAAAATGTGGAACTATTGAAGATAACATGGTCGTAAATTTTCAATTCAACGAGCACGCACTGATTATTACATTTATTGTGAGTCATTGTAATAAGTTTTAAGAAATATTTATACTTTAATTTTAGTATAAAGAACTTGGGCTTCATCGAAAACAATTAGCGTATGATCAAGTTTTTAATGATGAGTAAGATAAGACTTTCATTGATTGATTAATTAGAGAAAAAATAAATTTTAGAAACTTCCTTAATCCGCGCCATTTAATAGAGAGTATCAGAAAAACCATCTATGATACTACTCATCAATCTCAAACAACATCCGAAACAACGTCAAATAAATTTTCTACGGAATCATATCAACCATTCCCAGACCGATGATTTCTAAAGCAGTATTTCACGAAATCTCCGGAAGAGCACGGAACCGGCCGTTTCCGTGTCGGATTGTTGCACCTGGATTATGAATTGCGTAGAAGATTTGACGAATTTGATAACATAAAAGCGGTTATGAGATTTAAAGTAACTTAATTAAAAATGATATCTTTAAATTTTTTTGATTTAATTTAGTACGGAACGTATGAAGTCTGCAAACAAATGGAATATAAAGATATTTACGATTCATCCTAGTAAGGAAAATTTTTTATTAAACCGTTACTTAATTAAAACTGAACTTTAGTGACTTCAAAGATACAAACTTACTAATTAAACAAATTCGAAAATCCATGCATGATGTGTTAAGAAAACCTGGAAAAACGCCAATTAAAAATAATTTTTAAACTATATTCTATTTTTAACATCTTTTTGCTCTGTATACATGTTAGTGTTAAAATAAAAACAGGCATCGCAAGAGAAGAATATATATAAGTCTTTTTTTTTCTTCTTATTAAATAAAAATACTTCAAGTAATGAATACAATGAATGACGTAAATAGTCTTCAGGCTAAAGGATTTTGGATTTTTAATTATCTTTCACTGATATCTCAACTCGTGCATGTTTTATCCTTATAAGAACTTGTTATTATGGTATTAAGATAATGAAACTGCTCTCACTCGTGACTTCATGTTTAAAAGCTTTTCTTTATTTTTTATAAGAAAATTATCTCGGGACATTAAACTCTGTAATTGTGATGTTCAGTTTTAACTGCAATTCTTTCCTTTAACAAATCTGACATGATATGTGGACAAATCACGTAACAATCGATTCAGACATTAAAAAGACTTTTATTGAAATAGAGTATTATTAATCTTGAGGGTGTGGATGCGGGTGTGGGTGTGAACTCTTTCTATTCCCACCTACACCCACACCTTATAATAGATTTCTGTTAATTGTTGAATAATAAGTATCAAAAATAGTTATCATACTTTTCGAAATGTTTGAAAGATTCGAATAAAGTAAATTCCAGTAAGACTACTAAATCTGAAATCTAAAGTTCTCAACTGCAAATTGAGTGAGAATAAATATCGATATTTAATATCCAAGTCCTAATTTTTGAATGAATATGCTTTTTTTTTCAGAAAAATCGAACAAAAGCTTTAGGTCAATTTTTTAAATTATAGAATCTAGGCATATATATTTAATGTTTATTCTTCACTTCTTTGTGTACTATTGACAAATCTCATTTTCTCTCTTTGAATGTTTTATGTTTACATCCGATTTCACGTGTTCTTTACATGTTATCACTTTATTTTAAACATATTTGGATATGCATCGCGTTCCACAATTAAAGAATCTGATGAGTGCTTACAAAGAAAAAATTAAAGTAAAACAACACAATTTAGTCTTGGTCGCTCATTACTGCTCTTATTAGTCGTGATTTTGCCCTGACACAATACAGCGAAATCAAAGCATTTCAGAATTATGAAGGACGAAATATAATTCTAAAGTATACGTCAATTCATAAAGAAATGTGTGTCAAAATTACTTTTAATGAAATAACAGCGATTTTACAATTGACAGTAACTTATTTTAATAATATTTTTGTAAGATTTTTATGATTTAGTTTTAGTATGGCAAGGGTTCATTGCAATCAAAACAAATGGTGTTTAACGAAGTGTTTGATCAAAAGAAGTAAGTTAAGATTTTGATTCATTGATTAATTAATTATGTAAAAAATAAATTTTAGAGAGTTCATTAATGCTCAAAGGTTTCTACAGAACCATACCCATGTCAATGATTTCTGAAGCAGTCTTACATGAATTCCTGGCTGAAGCCCACAGGAAACATACTGTTTCCATGAGATCTCCGGAACAGCACGCAACCGGCCGTTTACGTGTCGGATTGTTCGATCTGGATTATGAATCGCGTGGCACAGTTATTAAGTTTAATTAAGGACTACAAAAACAAAATTGATAGTCAAGAATATGATATATTTCTTGCTGGTCATGTAGCTTTAAGAAGCAAAGGATACGTTTTAAAAGAGGAGCTGGAGATTCAGAAGTTCAAGAATTATGCTGGCGGAAAGTTAAGCATAAAATATGGAAATATTGAACATAGTATGATGGTAGATTTTCAATTCATCGAACACTCACTGTTTATCATATTTAATGTGAGTCATTGTAATAAGTTTTAAGAAATATTTATACTTTAATTTTAGTACAAAGACCTTCCTGCTCGTCGAAAACAATTAGACTACGAAAAAGAAATAAATCAAAAGTAAGATAAGACTTTCATTGTTTAATAAATTCTGTAAAATCAAATTTTAGTGGCCTCATTCAAGCGAACATTTTATTGAACTCAATCAGAAAAACAATACTGAGAATAATAAAAACAGACAAATTGAACTCGGACGAATCAACAATACAAAAACTTTAGCTAAACAATGAACAACAACATATAAATTCGATATATATACATAAAAGACAAAATTTTGTACCATCAGTTTGTTTTTCATGTTCACTAAGTTTATCGGAAAGAATAGTATATTCACGTTCAACTTCCTCGATAAGGAGATTTGGAAATAAATTATTCCAAAATAGACGAGAAGATGTTAGTCAAATATATATTTGATAACGAAAAAGTGGATTTCAAATTTAAAGTAAGTTACTTTAACAATACTTGAAAAGTTTTTATGTTTAATTTTAGTTTAACAATGATCCGTCGCATTACAAACAGTTGATTTTTAACCAAATCTTCAATGAACACAAGTAAGTTAAGATTTTGATTGATTAATTAATTATCAGAAAAATAAATTTTAGAGAGTTCCTCGATGCTCAAAGGTTTCTACAGAATCATACCCAGGTCAATGATTCCTGAGACAGTCTTCTATGAATTTCCGGTCGACGCCTACAGGAAACATACTGTTTCCATAAAATCTCCGGAATACTATGGAACCGGCCGTTTCCGTGCCGGATTGTTGCATCTGGATTATAAATTGCGTAGAAGATTTGTCGTCTTATGTACAACTTTCACCTTGACTCTTTGTATTGCCACACACACACCCACACACCCACCCACACCCACACCCCGTTTTACTATTGAACACGCTGATAAACTCTTACAAGGATAAAATCACGGGGAAACAATTTAATCTGGTTTTAGCAGCGCATATGACTCTGTGTAATGTCGATTTTGCCCTCTCGCAATACAACGAAATTCGAGCTTTCGAAAATTACACCGGTGAAAATATAGTTTTGAAGTATACGTCACTTGATAAACAAGTGAAGGTCAACATTTCTTTCCATGATACATTAGCGGCAGCAAATATGAAATTTGAAGTAATTTAATTTAAAAAAAAATAATATCTCTAAATTTTTTTTATTTTATGTAGTATAAAAGTTTCAAAGTAGAAAAGCAAATCCAATATGCACATGTTTTCGATACAAAATGGTAAGGAAATTTTTTTTCTTAAACCCCTACTTAATTAAACTGAATTTTAGGGATTTCCAAGATGGAGAAACTACAATTAAAAAATTTAGAAAATCAGGTTACGACTTACTACATAAAAAGCCCGAATAAACTCGAGCTAAACACAGAATTAATCCAGAAAAAAATGAAGAACAATATCTTTTTTTTTGGAAAAAATAAAGAAGATAGCTAAAATTGAAATCATTTCTTTTTGAATATGAATTAATGTTGAAATCACATATATGAGACTTTGAAATTCATAGGACAGCCTTTTCACTTATTCTGTCTCTTCTGACATACAAAATAAAAGCACTGAATGTTAATCTTTTCATAAATAAATTAAAACTTGATGATAATAGATAGAATACTGACGATAGTTGCTTATTAATAATAAGAATAAATTTCCTTCATATAGATCATAAGGTAGATTCAGATTTCATTAGCATCAACAAATATTCTCAAACGTCAAATAACAAAAACGTCTCGATAATATTGATTCAATAGATTCTATATTTTTTGTATGTTTCAATAAGTAAGTATTTATGTAATCAAGAAAATTATGTAGATAATTCGTAAAAATGCATCTTTTATATATTTTGTTAAGAGAAATATTATTTAAATTTATTTATTTCATTCAGAATTTGTCGATATCAAGCATATATATATAGATACATAGAATTCTTTGGAACGATTTCACTGAGACACAAAGATAAGTTTTTCTGTAAATAATTTAAGAAGACATTGTAAGTAATATTTTTCATGTATTGTGAATGTGAGGACATTGATCATCCTCTCGAAATGTTAATAGGTTGTGGGAATCTTTGATCATTGACTATTTTATCAAGACTTTTCAATAGTTTTTTCTAACAAAAATGAGAAAAAGCAGACAATAAGAGAACTAGACAGGAAAATCTTTGTAGAATAAATATTATGAATGTTAACCACTCACAGATTATTTATACACTAAATTATCAAGATATTTGAAATATCTTTTCCGATCGACACTACTAACTAAATCTGAATATTCAAGTTGAGTGTCAATGCTAAAGATAGTTATTATCAGTTATCTTGCAAGAGAAAAAAACAAGTAAATATATCAAAAGAAGCATTCTGAATTTAATAATTGACGGTATATTTTAATATTAATCATTATTCATTTTCTTAAAATGTTTTTAAAAGACAAAACTGTTTGATCGATAGCTAGGATCAGTACTTGATGTGCACTCTCAATAACGTTTTTATATTATGTAAATAGTACAAAATCTTCCTCTACACAGTCTCATACATCTTTCTTTCAATATATGAGTGAATTGCAACTTTTTGGTACAATTAGATTTTTGGTGTATTTCGCTAATAACTCCAGTTTGCGCC
>CAJNOI010000017.1:413773-442628 GCA_905250115.1 Adineta steineri | reverse complement strand
GTCGGGAAGAGCCAGAACCTACAGGAACTGTTGATTTTTAATACGTTTTTTCAACCAAAATGTCCATTAGGTTTACGCGTATTATGCATCTATTGAGGGTGTAGATGAGGTAGGTTCTTACTGTATCTTCAGTCATCCCACTCCACACCCTCACCCTCAAATTTCTCGTTATAGTATTTCAGCCAAATTAAATTCAAAATATTCATCCGTTGATTTTCTGTTTGATAATGCCAAATCTTTTCTACTAAGATTTCATTGATGTTTTGTATTTTGAGATCAAACATTAACATTATATTGCAGAGATTTGAATTTTTTGTTAATAGTAAATTTTTTAAACGTTAAAGTTTTCGTAATAAAGAAGAAAATATTTGAAATAATCAATATTAATGATTGAATGATGCAATCATTGCTATTTTTATTACTTTTATTTATAAAAACTTATATTTTTCTACGAAGTAATGTAATTTATATTTATCTATTTTAATGTGTACCCTTTCAAGGACATTCTTTACCTGTTCACTGTAAAACCTTTAGAGTGGGATTTCGCTTTCCCATGGGGGTGTTTAATGTATTCAGTACAAGGAGAACAGTAATGCATTATATATCTAATTATAAATAGGTACGTCATAGAAGAAGAAAAGTCATGCGTAGTATATCTAATTATAATTAAATACGTCATACAAGGCCAAAAACCTATTTTACGCACCGGGTTTATCGATCTAGTATAAATAGATACCGAAAATATTTCATATTTAGTAAAATACGTATGGAAATTGTAATATATCTGTTAATATTAACTTGTTCAATTACATTCTTTGATCAAGGTAAAAAGAAAATATAGTTTCATATAGATATTTTATCACATTGTTTTTTTTTTTCTATTTTAGTTAATACTCAAAATTGTAAAACTGAAGGATGTCTCGATAATCTTTGTTGTTCACAATTTGGATAGTAAGATAAGAATTTCATATTATAATATTAACATTTAATCTATTAATTTAGTTGTGGAAATACACCAGAACATTGTGGTGGTGGTAGTACAACAGTATCATCTTCATCAAATAATCAAATAACTATACAACGTATTGTATTTTTCATAGTGAATAATTTTATATTTAGTTTTTTTCTTTTCAGCTGGAGATTGTAGAATTTGTGGATGTACTATTTCCGGTGATTGTTGTTCTCCATTTGGATTGTAAGTATGAAAAAGTCTAATATTAATATTTAAAATAAATATTTTTATAAAGTTGTGGAAATACAGCAGATCATTGTTCGAATCAAACTGTTCAAACACCAGAATCTGATTTAATTGCACATACTCCGAGTAATTATTCTTTATTATGAATTGAATTTCATATGATTTCTTTATGTATTATGTAGAAGGTGATTGTAGAATATGTAATAATTGTAATAATGTACAAATTTGTTGTAACAATACTGGATCGTATGATTAATCAATATTGATTTTTTTAAATTCTATATTTTTTATTTCTTAAGTTGTGTCAATGAACAAAACCAATGTCTCGATACTCTTTCTACACCTCAAACTTGTAAGAAAATAATTCATTTTAATTATCATAATTCTATTTTGTTTTCTAGCAAATGTAAACAAATGTCAACCAGATCCGTCAAAATTCTATAAAATTCTTCATAATGAATATAATAAATTTATTGATTGTAAAGAATTTTCCACTACTCCTGATTCTACAACTGTTATTCAATGGTCAGAAAGTAATACTATCAATCAAATCTGGCAATTTGTTCCAATAAATCAAGCAGCAAATATTTATTTAATAATTTCTGCTCAGACATATAAAGCATTAACAATAACATCATCAAATAATGTTCAACAATGGTCTTATGAAACAGATGATTTGAATAAATTCTTTCAAATTCAACAACAAAATGATTTATGTCGAATTGTTAATATGCAAACAAATACATCACTTATTGTTGATTCAAAGATAAATGGAAGACCAATTCAAATTTCTAGACAACAGATTATTGAAGATTTTACTTGGAAATTAATTGAAACAAGTATTAGTTGGTTTTTTTTCATTGAATAATTATTACATCTTTTTTTTTTTTGTTATAGCGAATGCATCAAATCATTATTGGAAAACTTATATTGATGAAAATCTTCAAGAAATATGTGAAGATATAGAAAATGTCAAATCAATAGAAAAATTAACATTACAAAATTGTTTACAATGGTGTTATAATGAAAAAAGAAAAGAATTTTGTATGTGGAATTATAATGATAATGATGATCAAATTGGTTATTGTTTTGCGACAAATCAATGTCAAAATCGAACAAAAAATACTTCACAAAATGAAAAATATCGAATTTATATTAATCGTAAGTATAAAATATATATTTTAGAGCTTGGAAGAGTACAAGTACTCTGAGAAGAAGAACTACCCCGTCTTTCGGATACCTTCCAGTATAGAGTGCTGTCCGAGAACATTTTCACAGGCCTGATATTTTCCTATAGCTATAGACAGAAGGTCGGCCTGATACAGAAGCTATATGGTATATCAACATACTACCGGACGGATGATCCGAGACAAACAGTCGTCAGTGACTTGTCTAAAGTCATTTCATAACTGATAGTATTGAGGTTCGAACAACGTAACGACTCACGTCAGCCATGGCGGCTTTTAAGTACTTCTGTACTTTGTACTTGAGAAATAAAAAAATATATGATGAGATAGGAAAATTTAACACAAATTTTTATTGAGACAATTTACTTAATGGAATTTTCTTTTCAGTCCTCATTAGATCTATTTTTATTGTTTTGTTTTCGAAAATGCTAACACTCCTTGTATTATAGTTTTTCATGAAAAAGTACTAATAAAATAGAAAGATTAACAATGTATGAATCTTTAATTAAATAATAAATCAAGGACTGAGTGTTAAGATGATCATTCCTACGTTTTCTCTTTACTAATCTCGAGTATAAATTTGAATTATAATGTTTATCTATATATATATATATAGGACATGAACAAGATATATTCTCAACTAATGATAATGATAATGATGATGTTCCAGTATTCGCAACAGCTCCATTCACAAATTATATTGATTATACAAAATATCTTTTAATATCAGCAAATGATTTTTCAATTCCATCTGAACCATTACGTTGTATTGATTTAGATCCTCAAAAACAACGAATTGTTGTTTTTAATGAAACAAATGAAGGTATTCGATTTTGTGATTTATGTCCAAATCTTCCACCATTTAATAAATATCCAGATTATTTTATTAATTCCGAACCATTAAAACAAATAGAAAATTCTCGTTTTGATCAATGTTTTCTTTTATGTGTTGAAGATATTCATTGTATTGGATATTCTTATAATGAAAATAATTTCACATGTTTAACATTTAATCAAACAACAATTGTTGGAACTAATGGTTTAGTATATCGATCACAATGGATAACTATTCTTATAAAACAACCAATTGGAATTATTCAAAATTGGCTTTATACAAGAAATACAAAAATAGTTAGTCGAATACTTGATGCAATTAATCGAACTGAACCTGCTGATACATTTTTACAATGTTTAAATTTATGTAGTAATTCAATAATTCCTTGTCAAGCAATAACTTATGATTTTCAAATAAAAATTTGTCAATTTTTTGAAACAATTACATTAGATAATTATATACAAACATCTTATGGTTCAGTAACAGCATTTCATTTCTCTTATATTTATGGAAATATATCAAATCATTGGAAATTTTTATCCGAAGATGATCAAAATAATTTAATTATAAAAGATAATAGTTTAGAAACAAATTCAAGTAAATCATGTCATTTACCAACGGATAAATCAGCAACTGAATATGGAATTTTTTATAATCCAAATTGTTTAGTTGGTGGTAAGTAATAAACGAGACATATTAGAGATTTTCATCGCGGCGCGGCAGCGATGGCTTTTACGAAATGTTTTTTTTTGTTCAAAAACATATAAATTCACATATCATTTCGATGTTGATGTATGTTGCCATGTGAGACTTGATGAGCTTGCTCAGATAGTAGTAACAACTTCGATTTGCATGGCTTAGATCTTTGAAAAACCCGAGATTTCTAAAAACGCCCATAGCGGTAACTTTTTCGTGATTCCATCGCGACGCAGCCGCGATGAACATCTCTGACATGTATTATTCGTAATATTTTAATTTTATTTCTATCTAGGTGGAAATGGTTGTGATCAAAATGGTTGTCAATTATGTTTAATATTTAAAGCGAATTTTGAACAAAATCTTCCGTTATGTCCTTCAATTACATCTGATGATCAAAGTATTGAAAATGCTCAAATTCAAATTGAAAATTGTATGAAAATTTGTTCAAATCAATCAAATACTTGTATAGGATTTGATTATGATCCATCTACAACAACATGTAATTATTTATTTACATATTCAAATTGGATAATTAATAAAAGTAATTCAAAAAAACGTTATCTACTTACATATCCATCGAAAACATATCAATTTCTTCCTGATTGTGAATTAATTTCAACCTCAATTTCTCAATCATCAACATTAGAAGAATGTTTAAGTAAATGTACAAATGATTGTCAAAAAGTATCTTATAATTATAAAACATTACAATGTAAAATAGGCAAATATTCCACAGGAATATTTCGAGTTGATTCTCAAATTGATTCACATTGTTTTATAAAAAATTTGAATGAAAATAATGATTTAACATCAATACGTATGGCATTTTATCGTTATATTGGTTTCGAAATAAAAATTCAATCAATTAAACAAATTGATTTTCATTGTCAACAAGGCGATTGTTCAAATGAATTAAATCAATGTTTACAAAATTGTTTAGATAATAATCAATGTCAATATATATCAATAACATATACAAATATAAATACATTTCAATGTAAATTATTTCAAAATAATATTAATGAAACAAATGATTTTCTTCCAAATAATTCTTCAGAAATTTATTATCGATATTTTGATATTAATATAAATTTATCAAAACTTGATACAATGCCATTATTTCAAGTTGAATCAGATTTAGCACAATGTTATGATCAAACGCGAACAATTAATAAATATCAACAAACATATTCATCATTAAAAGGTTATAAAGATTCATTAGAAATTTCAAATAATGATACTCAACAAATAATTTCAACTAATTTAATAAAACGACGTCGACGACGACGATCAATATTTTCTGATATTGGAAATTTTTTCAAGAAAAATATTATTGATCCTGTTGTTGATTCTGTTAAAGATATTGTTGAAACACCAATTAAAATTGGTAAAGCTATTGGTGCAGCTATATCTGGTGATACAGAACAAGCAAAAAAGGAAATTCTTGATATTGGAATTGTAAAAGATGCAATAAGTTTAGGAGAAAATGCTGTAGAATTTGGTAAAGCATTAGGAAAAGGTGATTTAGCTGGTGCTGGTGAAGCTTTATTAAATGTTGGAGCTGATGCATTAAGTTTTGTACCAATTCCAGGAGGAAAAATTGTTGGAAGTATTGGAAAGAATGCAATTAAAAATGGAGTAAAAGATATCAAAAAAGATTCTAAACCAACATCAAATGATAGAAAAGATGATGATAATAAAAGATCGGAAGATGAAAATAATAAACAATGTACTTTGGTAAATAAATAAATACTTTTCTTTTTTTTGAACCAATAATAAATCTTTGTATTTTAGACACGTCGAAAACGAGCAGATGATACTATTAAACGTAAATGTGATGATGATGATCAACAGTAAGTTTAATCTAAATATTTTTGTTATTTATATAAATTAAATTTTGATTTAATTAAGAAAAAATCCCAAATGTCAAAAACCAAAGATAACATTTTTATTAGAAAGTGGTGATTGTGATATGAAATCAATTGGTAAAAAATGTGAATGGATATGTAAAGCTGGTTATAATGAATCTGCTGAAAATGGTGCATCTTGTGATCGACAAAAAACTAATAATAAGAATGCAGTATGGGATCCGAAACCAGCATGTAATGCTCAACAATGTGGTACAGGAAATAATCCATATATATCCGTTGAAACAGATGGAATTGTCGCTTTTACAATATATTATGATAAAAAACGAAAATTACCTATATGGTCATTTTCTATTCATGATTCAAAAAATCGTGTAACAAAAAATATAAAAGCTGAACGTGGTGGTAGTTTTTATAAACATCCATGTCCACAATTAAAATCAGATCAACCATCAGATGATCATTATACAAATTCTGGATATGATCGTGGACATTTAACTCCATCGGATGCTCATCGATATTCAGAAAAAGCATCAAAATCTTCAAATTTTTTTATTAATGTAGCACCACAAGATCCATTTACAAATCAAGATTTCTGGAAAAAAATTGAAGGACATGTTTTATGTCATAATAATAAATATCCAGCAAGTTTAGTTGCTACTGGTATTTGTCCTGATTCAAGAGGTCAAACTCAATCTCTTCAAAAACTAGATATTCCAAGTTGTTTTTGGAAAATGATTTGTTATATTCGAGATGGTAAAACACATGTTGTGGGTTTTCTATCGGAAAATAAACTCATTGAGGACAGACATAATGCAGATTATAATCAAACAAAACAAACAATATTTCGACCTGTTTCTCAACAAACTATTCGAGATCTTTTAAAAAGTGATGCTAATTATGCGAAAAATCCATTCGATTCAACTGTATTATCAAAATCAAATAGAGGTATTTTAAAACAAAACAATGAAATTTATTTATATTTAAGTCTTCTTTTTATAATTATTTGTAGGTCGTGGAACAATTTTAGTTCAACCTAGTTTATGTGCAAATGCCTTATCATTAGATCAAACTGAATCTGATGCATGGTATAATGATTTTGTAGGTATTAAAAAAGATGCAACAAAAACAAAAAGACAAGCAAGTGATATTTTTAAATCTCGAGGATGTTCAGCATCAGAAGCTCAAGCAATGGCATTATTTATGGGTCTAAAATCACTTGATATAGATGATGAAGAAGATATCGTACCAGATGATAAGAATAATGATGATAGCGATTTAGGAGATGAAGATGATGATGGCGGGACGGATGGTCGTCCACAAGCAGCTAATTGTGGTAAACGAATTATTGGTTATTATCCAAGTTGGGGAACAGGAAAAGTTTCAGCAAAACATATTCGTCGTTTAACACATATAATTTATGCGTTTTTTGAAGTTGATTCAAGTGGACAAGTATTTCTTGGTAGTGCTGATCGTACACATAGTGCTGATGTACAAAAAGATACAGATATTGCGAAAAAACGTTTAGAACATTTATTAAAATATAAACAAACCTATACGGAACAAAAATATATGTTTGCAGTTGGCGGATGGGAAAATTCACAATATTTTAGTTCAATTGCTCAATCACCTGATAAACGTCTTCGATTTATTGCATCATCATTAAAATTAATTGATGAATATGATCTTGATGGAATTGATATTGATTGGGAACATCCAGTTACAGGTGGTGCTGTTGAAGGTATTAAAGAAGATAAACAAAATTATGTTTTATTTATGAAAGAAATTCGACAAGCATTAGATCAACATGGTGGAAATGAAAGAAAATATTTATTGTCATTTGCCTCAGCTGCTGGACAATGGACACTTGATCCAGGTTATGATCTTCCGGGATTATTAAAATATGCTGATTTTGTTAATATAATGACATATGATTTCTTTGGAGCATGGGAATCAAAATGGGGAGCATATACAGGTCCACCAGCACCACTTTATTTTGGAATGCCACCAAGATTTTCTGGTAAAACAAATGTTGATTGGACAATTAAATATTATATGTGTAAAACAAATCAACCACATCAAATAAATATGGGTGTACCATTTTATGGTCGATATTGGAAGAATGTTCCAAGTGAACCAATAGATCCTACAGATGGTATGAATAGAAAATATACAAAGAATTATTTCATGTTTTTCTTCTTTAGGTATGTGGCATAAAGCAAATGCAGTAAATGGTAAATTTGAAGGTGGTTATGCGCCATGGAATGAAATTAAAAATTCTTGGTTAACAAATCCAGCTTATAAACAACAGAATCATGAAAAATCCAAATCATCGTATGCTTATAATGCTCAAGAAGGTATATTCTTAGGTTTTGAATCACCTGAATCATTACAAGATAAAGCAAAATATGCTGTGGATAAAAATGTTGGTGGATTAATGATATGGGCAATTGATCAAGATGATGATGATTTAACAATGATGAATATTGTATCAGCAGCTCCATTATGTCAAAATACGGATCCAAAAGCAACATTTTATAAATGTTCACCATTAAAAGATGAAAAACGTTGGTGGACATTAGAAGATAGTGAAGAAAATGCTGGTATGTGTGGTCGATCAGCACCATTATATAAAGGTTATTATCCTGTTTGTGATCCTGATGATCCGGGTTATAGTTGTTGTAGTCCTGAAGGTTTTTGTGGATTTTCTGATAAACATTGTAAAAGTCCTGGTGTAAATTATGGTGAAAATCCTGATCTATTAGTTCAAGAACCTGTTCGTCCAACAATCAATCCCATTTTATGGTATACACTCGATGCACCTGATGGTAAACGTGGTCGATGTGGACGAGATGTACCTAAACTTGATAATGGTGAATATCCAATATGTAATCCTGATGATGCTAATGGTCATTGTTGTTCGAATGGTGGTTATTGTGGAACTGGGAAAGAATTTTGTGAATGTGAAGAATGTATTGATTTCAAAAAGGATCTAAAGTTTCGATTTAAACCAAAACAATGGACTGATGATGGAAAATGTGGTAAAAATGCTCCACAAGTCAATGGTCAAATGGCTATTTGTAATCCTGATTCTAAAACAGCATATTGTTGTTCAGCATCAGGTTATTGTGGTTCAGGTGATGAATTCTGTAATTGTAACGGGTGTGTCAATTATAAAAATAAAAAATAATCAGACTATAATTAACAAAAAAAACTTAAATTAACGTTTTCTTCTTTTCTGTAAATAAAATCTATTTTTATTCATAACAAATAAAAATTTTCATCACTTAAGTCAGACAGTAAATATTTGGCTTTCGACCCAATTACATTCAATGCTGTATAAAGTGAAGTTACATCCGATAGAAAAATAGAATCATCTTCTAGCACATGTGTTTTAAGCCATTTCATATTGCGATTTGATTGCAAAGTTGAACTAACCAAAAGCAAACTAATAAGAGAACAAAAATCTTATATTTTTACAAAAAAAACATGGCATCCTACTGATATTCTCCTAGACGTATAACAGAACAATCTTTTTCATAACCGCCTTGTTCATTTAATATTTCTCTATGAACAACAGTACCAATTGGCTTATCAATATTATTTACACAATGCATTTGAAGAAAATCCACAACACTTCGATTTGCTGATTTTAATTCATATTATGTAAATAATGTCATATCAATAATAGCTACACCTTTTCGACATGCATTATATTCTTTTTTAACTGTATTAAACCATCGTGCTTTACTAAATGTGCCTTGTTTACTTAAATCTTCAAAATCTTCTGTATTACAGAAAAAAAAGAAATTAAAAAAAACATTTTCTTTTAGTTTCAAAATACTTTTTCTTGCTTCATCTGGTTTAAGAAATAGTGGACGTTCATAACCAAGCACTTCGCCATAAACAACACCAACAAGTGCTATACCATGTCCATTAGAACCGGTTGCAACGAAATAATTATTAATCTAAAGATTTCGTTATTTTATAAAATATTTCTATTCATTGAATAAATAACTAACTTCAACTGATTCATTCATTATTAATCGACCATTCGATGTAAAACTATCACCACCAGTAATTAATGTTTCACATTCACTTTCAGCTAGAACAGGAAATCATTTGATGGTATTACTTAATATCCAATCAAGGAAATAAATATAAATATATGATGAATAAAATGATGATAACCTACGAAAATTATCCCAATTGTCGAGTAGAAGTGAAAAATGAAACGTATCTGGAACACCATTTGTACACATATATATTCTACATAATAATCTTATTAGATAATTTTTCAAAATAAAATTCAATTTATAAATTACCATATGGTTGAGTAGGAATTCGTACACTTGGTAAAGTTTGAAATCCACGTTCTCATATCCACTTAAAATAAATACAGACCATTTCTGTACAATTAATAAATACATCACATTTACAGTACGTTGTTTTTCTGTAAGAATTTCTTCTACATAACAAACTTGAATAATTCGAACTCCTATAAATAAATAATCAATAAATTTATCAAAAAAATCTTTTCTGTTATTACCTTTAGCTAATGGTACATGTCATGAAATAAAATATATATATTATAGAAATTTATTTTGTATTCAATTTTCATGTGGATTAATAATTCATAATTTTTCTCTTAAGTTTTCATGACTTAATGTTTCACAATCGGTTCCTAATACTTTTGTGGTATAATATTGACGTTTAAATGTATGAAGACCACTAGATGTTTGAGCTACCCATAAACTTCCTTTTCAAATGAAATCTATTGAATATAAATCATAATATTTAAGAAAAACTTTAAATATTACCAATATTATATCTTTCTTTATGTAATCGTTCATATAATTATCTTGGATATTTTGTAACTGAGATACTTGATCAGAACTTTGCCATGTTGAACCTGATACTAATCTATTTCAATACAAATAAATTCAATGAAATATAAAATATTTTTATTACTTTGCTTTTTCGATGAGTACAATATTTTGAATATTTTATTCACTTAAATGCTGTGCAACTGCTTGACCAATAATTCCAACACTAGCAATAATTATATTACATAATGATGCGGTACAGTAGGAGATTCATGTTGATCATATGAAACTGAACGATGAGGACTGAAGGACAAACGAGAAAAAGAATTGATCTTTAAATATTGCTCATAGAGAATTAATTTATGCTGCAGCATGCAAGTCTGTAAACATCTGAACGAATGATCTCAATATTAAAAAATTTATTATCTTAAATTCTTTGAAAACTATATTTTATTTTATGGTTACAGGAGAAAACGGTAGATATTTAGAAATGGGCGTGTGAATATGGATGAACAAACACTACACTCATACCCTAATATTGTTCATGTTGGTGTTATGAGCTATTACAGAAATGCGAATAAATTAAACTATCGATAATAGGTCTGTGTTTATGGTATATTTGTGTATAAAAATATCTTTGATTTCGTATACAGTTGTATCTGTTTATTATCATTTGTGAATATGATAAAAAAAATGGTTGTCTTTGATTCATCGATACGTTTGATTTCATAAATCACATGTCTAAACAATATAAAATATCGCTCTTTTACCTTTTGTTTTGTATTTGAATAGAAACAAAGAATATCGATATAGTGAGTTTGTTAATATGAGAGAACGAAAGAGAAAAATCGACGTTGAAGTTGAATACAATTCATGCGTAACATTGACGAAAGAAAGTGAAAGATGAAGCATGGATTTAGATTGTGCATATTAATTTGTTTTATTTTGGTTATTCAAAATGATTGTACGTGATATTCACTAAATATCTCCTTGTGGATGTTGTTAAAAAGAAAATCGAGTAGGCATTCAATTATTCTTATAGATAATATTTTAACACAACTAAATACATAGCAGATTTTTTCATGATTTCTTTCTTTCGAATTTTCTCTCCGTATGAAAATAAAAATATTTGACAAATAACCAGTAAATAAACTTCTACAGATCTTTTTATTATATATATATTTAAGCTCTATTATTTTACACTTATACCTATATCTTTACATATATATAATGTGAATATGTATTTTTCGATTGATTTCTAGCGTCATCTGTAAACTTCGTTATATAATGAAAGTAACTTGTTTCTCTCATGTCCGTACATTTCTTTCTTTGTGGTAATATGTCAGTAAATAGTATTGTATATCAATGATCAAATATATTCGATGCACTTGAATTTAAAAGGAGAGAAAAGGAAGAATTGATAACTAAAAAATACATATTACTCTGCATTTTAAAAAATTTCATACCCCTTCTAGGTTGTTATATTCGAATAAATATATTTCTTTTTTTCATTCCAGATAGTAAACAATTATTTTTATTATAAATTTTGGTACTACAGCAATATTCGATCAAATTATGTCTATAAATCACATCAAAGATTGAATGATAATATTTAAGGTAAAAATAAAATTATCATTCATAAAATGATGATATATTTGATTTACGATCGACGAGATGTATGTTTTTCGTGTGAGAAGACTTTGGAGTTTTATGAATCAGATACAAATGTATCGTTACTATTGACAACCAATTCATTCATACACTGTTATAGAGTATTATTAGTTTGATTATGTAAAATATAGATGCTATAAATATCCTTGAGAAATTAACACCTTTCATTGTTTTTTGAGATAATAATAATATTGATCGGTAATATTAGCATTCAAATATCATCGACTTGAAAATTAATTAATAAAAAAAACGTTTTATTTTTTTATGAAAAAGTTTTAACATAACAAATAACGTGAGAAACATTATTAGCCTTTTATATAGATTTAGTACTTGTTTTTTCCTTTTATTAATATAATATATGTCCATGTTTTTAATTAAGAATAGAGTGACAACATATTGTCTGATCATTTAGATATAGACTTTTCTAGTTTAAAGCATGTCTATTATTTCAGAATCAAACTAAGTTTTTTTGACAGTTATAAAAGCATGGATTCTTTTTAAAACACTTTATTCTAATAGAAAACTTCCTCATTATTAAATCAAATAAAAGCTCTTGAGATTGTAGGATCCTTTCCGTGTATTTTCTAGACTAATAGTGTACTTCCCCTTTCGTATGTATGTATGTAAGTAATTGACTGTGAACAAAATGACCCAACAATATTATATTCTTTTACGAAATGAAATGACTCATATGCACATATTATTCTCTGTCGAAGCAAAATATTTATTTAGTAATAAAAACATCACCTTTTTAATATTTTGATCAAGTCATGCGCAGAATATGCCAATTCTGATGATCACAATTTAATCGTTTTCTTTTTTTGAGGCAAAGTAAAAATGTATAGCACTAATATAATTAGACACTTATCTTTTCTATAAAAATACCGCTCTCGGTCCAAATAAGAAAGCGTTGTAAGGAATCTTAACTGATTTTATTACAAGTAATCATCATTCTTGACATTTTAAATTTTTTCTCTAGTATTTCGACGCATTCTTTCCTCTCTATATAATCTTTTATTCTCTTCCATAACAACCCAGACTAATCATATCGATGAAGAAATGTCTAGCAGATAGAGAGAAAAGAACAGTTACCCTGTGTTATGTCAAAACATGATCATCTTTCAATCAAATATTGATTATAGCTATGATGAATTTCATTTTATTATTACAACTGTAAAAATTCAACAGATGTATTAAAGTATTTTATTGTCATGTAGAGTATGTCATAGTTTTCTTTCTACGATACGTTAGCAAATAAGAAAATATTTTCTTTTCTTTTCTTTTTTTTCCTATGTCAAGAAAAAGTAATATAAGTATGTCCTTTTTCTTATTTCAGAATACGGTATTTTTACTATCATCAATGGTTTAGTTTAAAGTGCACATGCAGCACTTAATTGACGAACGATTGTCTCGATGTTTCAGAATCGACGTACTGTTTTTTTATTTCTATGTTCAATTGCTTTTGTTCAAGCACTTTATTATATTATCACTTTACAAATAAAAAGAAATCAAACTATTATAAATTCTGGATTGGCAATATCATATGAACATTCGTCAGATATTACAAAAACATCCGTCCAAAATACAGTGGCATTGTTAAATCCATCTATTCAAACAGAATTATCTTCATTTGCTAACGCTTCATTTATAATTTCACATAATTTTATTAAACCTGATCCTACTATTTATAATTCATATCCAATTTGTAATGTTTCATTTTCAAATCATAATTTATCTTCGACAAATCATAACTTATCTTCGTACAGAGTCACAGTTAGTAAAACAATTTATCCTTTTGATATTATCGAACAACATCAAGGAGAAGATCTATATCCAGGTGGACATTGGTTTCCAAAAACTTGTCGAACAGAACAACGTTTAGCTATAATAATATGTTATAGAAATCGTGAATTACATTTAAAATTATATCTTGATAATATACATTCATTTCTTAAACAACAACAACTTGATTATACTATATTTGTTGTAAATCAACATGGTCAACAGCCATTTAATCGAGCTGCTTTATTTAATGTCGGTTTTCTTGAAGCAATGAAACTCTATTCATTTGATTGTTTTATTTTTCAT
Organism: Adineta steineri; assembly: GCA_905250115.1. NCBI lineage: Eukaryota > Metazoa > Rotifera > Eurotatoria > Adinetida > Adinetidae > Adineta > Adineta steineri. The sequence continues at coordinate 428,256 of CAJNOI010000017.1, read as the reverse complement.
GATGTTGATCTTTTACCTGAAGATTTAAGAAATGTTTATAAATGTGGAGAGAAACCAAGACATATGTAAGTAAAAACAAAGCTTGTGTAATACATTTCATACGACAATTTTAAACAAAAAAAGATGACAGAGTATTTCCAATCGGTAATAAGACATTAGGTAAACGATTTTGATCAGTAACGAACATATTAGTTTGACGAGGAGGAATAATTTTGACAGATAGAATCTGTGCAATATTCTAAGAGATTATTGATCTGAATCCTTCATAATTGAGGATCTAATAAAAACTCTTATTTATATTTCAGGTCAGTTGCTGTTGATAAATTCAATTATAGATTACTTTATTCAAGTTTATTTGGCGGTGTAACAGCCTTTAGTTTATCTGATTTTACTGGTGCTAATGGATATCCGACAGTTTACTGGGGATGGGGTGGTGAAGATGATGATATGTATTTACGTGTTACAAGAAAATTAAAAAAGACAATAACACGCTATCCTATTGAAATAGCACGTTATAAAATGATTCGTACTTTTAATCATACATCTGGTAAAGCTAATCCTGATCGACATACAATACTTTATTCGAAATATGATTATAGTCAAGATGGTATAAATACAACAAATTATGATTTACATCATGTAGTTTTTTATAAATTATTTACATTTATCAATGTTACATTACCACAAGAATCATTTGAACACATACGTCTTCGTTTAAATATTAAATTAAAACCACCAAAGAAAAAAGTAAATGTCGTGAGAAAAAAAAAGGTATGAATGATTTTTTTTTTATTTTATGAGTTCGCTTTTAGTCAATGAATGAATGACATTTTATGTTTGTTTTCTTTTTTTTATTTGTATGAATTTCTAAGAATGCTTCTCTTCTTTTTTTTTCATGATTTTTAACGTTATATATGTATTGAAAATGTCTTTTTAAAACATTTATTATGATATTTTGGATTTATTAAAATAAATATGAAGATATTTATATATAATCTCAATATTTCATCTGTCAATCGAACAAAACAAAAGTTTCCATAATCAAGAAATTATAATTTTTCATGCGTAATAATCTAGCATGCTTTATCGTACAGGAAACAGTATATTATTATCATTAATAATTAATGAGATATAAACCAAATCAAATATTTATCAGGAAAAAAACTAACTTAATAAATACACAAGCAAAAGTATTACGAATTCTAATAGATAAGACTGATTAGATCTAATCAACTGTTTCTTTTTTATTGTAGTAATAATTAATAATAAGTGCATTCTGATTTTACTGATATGGGATGATACGTTATTGTTCTACAAATTGTTAAGAAACAGTAGCAATTATAGAATCAAATATTTATTGAACGAATATTCTTTCTATTCTACAATCAGTCGGTATATATTAGAACTTAATATACTTCTTATACCCTTCGAATAAATAGAATTAAAATAAGTAAATACATTGTAAAAACTCAAGAACATATTACTAAGTCAATAGCGTTTTTTTATGGATGCCCTCTATTTCAATGACGTACGATTAGTAATTTACTATCTCCAAAGAAATATATATATATATGGATATCCAATAATCAATAGTACACAAAGGTATATTTTAATGTTAATTAAATAAATTTCTTTAGTTTTTTTCAATCATTTTATTGAATTGACAATAAAAAAAAACTTTCAAATCAAAGGATATTGTTTTATCACCCATATTGAAATCAATATCATTGTTTTCTCAGATATCTTCATCTGAATGTGTCACTTCACATATGATAACCAAATATTTAACAAGATCTATCGACTAAGAATCTTCTTACAAGACTTTCAAAGTAATGATTTATCTTTTCTTGATGTAAATCAACATAATTCATTCTCATCTGTCTTTTCTTTCCAATCAAATATTAATACTTTTTTTACTTGAACGTTGTTGTTGTTGTGGTTGCGATGCATCAAATTCTTTTGCTCCTTGACTTTTAAGATATGAAAAGACTTCACGTGAACCAGTTTCACGTGCCCATTTAAGAGGTGAATGTCCTTGATGATCTGTTATATTAAGATGTGCACCACGATTTATAAGTAAACGAACAAGTTCAATATCATTATGTGCTGATGCAACATGTAATGGTGTCCAACCTGATGCATCTTTTGTATTTGGGTCAGCTTTACATTTCAATAAAAGTTGAACAATATCTTGATGACCTTCACATAAATAAAAAAAGAAAATGTAATATATCTTTTATTTAAAATCTCAACTTACCAAGATCAACAGCACGATGAAGAGCAGTAATACCACCACTATTAACAACATTCACATCAATGTTACATTTAAGAAGAATTTCTATGCTAGATGTTGCATGAACTTTAACAGCTTCATGTAAACATGTTTCTTCAGCATAATCTTTATTATTAATAAAATTCTGTTGTAAATCATTATCAAGATCTGTAATCACATTTTCAATTAAATATTTCACAACATTATATGCTTGACTAGTAACAGCATAATAAAGTACATTTCGTCCATCTTTATCTCGATTAGAAATATTTGCACCTGATTCAATTAATAATTGACATATATTTTTATTTCCATAAAATGCTGCATACATTAATAATGTTGCTGCTTTATCACCATCGGTTAAATTTACGAAATTGATTGTTTGTTCTGATGATGAACATAAACGTATTTGTCGTCGTAATTCATCAATATTATTTGTACAAATTAGTTTAAATAATTTTTCGAATTTTGCTGACTGTGATTGACCCATGTAAATATTACTAAAAAAAAATCTAAATGAAAACAAAATATTTTTTTTTGTTGTATTGAAATATTATTATGTACCGCTAAAGATACATTTATACGCATGGTTGATTGTTCGTTTTTATATATGGTAGATCAAGATAAAAAAAACGACAAATAGACAATGAATCATCTTCTTCCTAGCAAGTAGTATTATCAATATATGATAGAATTATTGAAAAGAAAACAGTACGGACAAATTTTTCAAAACAACTGATGAATTTAGAGGATTTATAATACATGTTTATCCATTACCTCTTATGATAGTAAGTAAAATTTTAACGAATTCCTTCTGATATTGTTAATTATCTTGATACAACGAATAGTTTAATACAACGTCAGAAGTAATAAAAGTATATATTTGATTGTAATATAGTAATAATCTCACATGACTATATCAATGACTAATTAAGAAAGAATACAATGTATTCTGAATATTATCTAAGGTAATATAGTTGTATTCACGCATATCAAAAAAAAACGTAATGAGTGTATTAGTCTGTAGACATCAGTCGTATAACGAATGATTAGTTTTGATAAATTAGTAAATATATCATTCAGAATTAGACCTATGAGAAAAAATAAGTTGCTCGAAATGAAGCTAAATTCGGAAGTAATGATCCAAAAAAATATAATATTTGTTAGTTCAATTTCTTGAGAATAACTTGTGTTTAAAGCAAAAAAAGAAATATTCAATCGTTTGAGACAATATTTATAAACTTCTTGACATACATACAAGGCCATGAAAACATTAGTTGGCTCAAATATATAAACCAGGTTATGTTTAGACCTTGCGTAATCAATATTGACATCTTTAGTTCTTCTAATACGATAACTTGCTTTATCTATATAGTCAATAGAAATACAATAACAAAGCTTCATAATATTTGATCATTTTTTCTCGAACATTTTATTTCAATTTAAAAGTTTGTAAAACTTGATTGAAAAGCACAGCAAATTCGATGCTACTCATTCTATTATTTATTTACATCATTAGTCATAACAATGATATTAAAATTTCAGGTGACTCATCATTCATTTTCGACTAATGATCTTGATTTAAAAGATAATAGTAATTCATTTATAATGAAATTTATTTTTTATCATCTATCTAAAAGATTAATAATTTTTTTGCTGAGTTAAAAAAATGTACAGGAAAAAGGTTGAAAGTTTTATTTTAACGACGAGAAGTTAAATTGCGAACCTAAACGATTCATAAAAAATATGTAAGTATACTAGGAAAAAAAAGTTTTATTTAACATACCACTGAGAAAAGTCCACTAGCTATTTGACCAGCATCCGATACAGATTTTGACATCTAAATAAATATTTCATTTATTAGAATATAGAAATATAAGTATATATTTTTACTGAATTTCGAACGGAACCAAGAGTTTGAAAATCGCCTAAACGTCTTTCTAAAAAGTTCATTGTATCGATTTTATCTTGAGATTGATCTTGAAGCATATAAATCTCTGCACTTTTATAAATAGCAGCAAGTATAAGTCGTTTTGAATACCAGTTAATCTATATTTATAGACATAAAGTTTATATAAAATAGATTTAATTAGTTTTATTTACATCAGTAGATGTATCACCAGCACCATGCCAGGCATCACTTGATAGATCTAAAATATTTTTCCAACCACGCATTGCATTTTGAGGTAAAGCTCCTTGTGCTAATGCCTATGAATAGAACAAATAAAATATAATTAATAACTATTTAAATTGTACCATTAAGAAAAGTTCTTCTAAGGATTATAGGTTTTTTTACTTCATCTGCGATGCATAAAAAAGTCATTTAACTGAATAATCAATTTTTCATAGATATACACTTCGGTAGATTTTATGTTAATGCTACCAGTTAATTTCTAATAAAAAATCAATCTAGCATGTAGCCGCTGTTAAAATATTAACAGAAGTACTTAGTACCAACTTTTAAACTATATTATTAGATCAGATAAAACTAAATATGTTTTTTTTAATACTTGAGATTTAAGAGCAAATTATCTATATAAGAGTATTTATGACATGGCACATATTTTCATGAAAAAAACGATTAATCTTTTAAAAGAATTCCGGTAAAACAACTATATAACTATATATATATATTGATGATACGTTTTTCCTAAGATAAGATATCAATCTATATCGAGAGAATATTGTACATTTAAAATAGTCTCAAATTGTAGTCTATTGTTTAGATTAAATGTTTCATACCTGATCCCATGTGTTGGCATAAGGTACAACAAGACCAATTCGATATTTAAGAGCATCAATAAGTAAACGACTGCCTTGTTTCTCTCCGCTACAAATAAAACAAAATTTATTTTTCTAATATTTTATATCATATAATTACCTTTTTGCTTTTTCACTCATATAAGTTGCCATTTTAGCATTTGCATCTCTCATAAAATAATCGACAAGATCGTAACCATTACTAAACAATCCTTCAACTGTTGTTGGTTGATTACTTGCACGTACACCTATATTCATTATAAATCAATAGATATATACAACAAGAACCAAAAGAAATCAATCAACAAACCAGCTCGAATAGCTTCCATTGTCCAGCCTTTATCTGTGACATGTTTAAGTGATTCACTTAGTATATTATCACGTATATCACTTTCACGTTGAATAGGAATTTCATTAACATCACTAAAAGAAGATATTTTTAGTTTTGTTTAATAAAAAGAAAGTCTTTTTTTTACCTTGTTCTATCAGTTTTCTTCGTATCATATGAACTTTTAGTTTGATGCATTTCTGATGATGAAAATGTATCTTGACCGTAAAGTGGATTATCACGTTTAATACGATTTTCATTAACATCACTACAAAAAGATATTTTTAGTTTTGTTTAATAAAAGAAATTGTTTTTTTTGCCTTGTTTTATCAGTTGTCTGTACATTATATCCACTTATATTTTGATGTGTTTTTGTTGATGCTGATGTATCTTGACCGCCATATATATGTGATTGCGTCGAAGTTTCATAATCATGATGTGATGTTGATGAAGATACAGCATTTTCAAATTGTCCTGTTGGTGATGATGCTGATGAATAGACATCAGTTGAGGAAATTTTTGGTGCAAATACTGTATCTGATGTAGGTGCTGAAGTCATTGGTGTATCTGGTGCAAATGTTTCAAAGGCTGAAGCAGCAGCAGCTTCTGCTAATTGACCAGGTGTAGCCTCACCATGTAAAGTATGTGTTGTAAATGGATCAGCAATATTTAATTCACCTTGGGTTGCATGAACTAATGTTTCATGAGCTGTTTTACCATCAAGTGGTGCAGAAGCAAACTGGGTTGAGGTAGCACCTAATGGAGCAATATGAACTAAATTTGGATTTTGAACAGACCTAAAAGATTTCTTTTATAATCAAAAATTTATTTCACATCATGATTTCAACGAACCAAACATGTCCACCACCAGTTAATGTTGCTGTACTTTTTGGTATTGTTTCAATTGTTTCTGTTGGTTGTCCACCTTTAAGATTATCTGGTATATGTGTTTGTGTAGTAGCTGTTGATGGTTTATAGATTTTTGTATCAATACCAAGATCATTTTCGTTTTTTTTATTATTATTACTTGAAATATTTGATAAACATCGTTTTGTATTCGAAGATATTGTTTGTTGACAAATATCAACAACTCGATGTAATTCTGGTATTCCAGCTAGATAATAGAAAGAACATGCTTAAAATATAAAGAAATTTCTTGTTAGACAATAATACGAACAACGAAGACATGTTAAACGTTGCATTGTTGTTGAGAATGAATATATGTTGTATAGAAATAAAGCGGAACATTATATTTACGCAGATTTTTGAACATTTCGCTAGCATCAATGTGAAAGTTTTAATTAGAAATTTCAAAAATATATTCGATAATTTTTATATATGAATAATTTTAAAAGAAATAGATAATTTTTCTTCTTATTCATTTAAAATTAATATTTAAGTGGCACATATCATTATTTATATTGGTTGATCAAAATAACCAATAGGGTTTTAATTAACATCCACGAATGTAAGCTTATCTGTGAACTTCTTTGACACCACGCGATATGTTTGTCTTTTATATATGTTATTCTTTTTCAGAATAAAATTCAATGGCATCAATAACAAAAGATGATGAATTATGTTCGTTTGATGTGCCAGAAACAACACGTCATTCAGGTGGTCATACATTATATAAGATCATATTACAAGTTACACCAAAAGAATTAACACAAAATAGTTATCAAGTATGTTTCATTGAAAATTTTCAGAAAATTAAAAATAGAAGTACTGTATATACTTAATTTTACATTTTGGAAAAATCTTTATCTCATTGAGATTCTTCAGCTTATATTTTTATGAACTATATTTTCAAAATCGAAAAAGTAAATAAAGGATTAAGAATATAACAAAAAGAGTAGATCAAGTATAATTCTTAGTTTAAGAAAATCTTGTCATAATTTAGAATTCACTGTTAGTTGATATATTTGTTTAAATTATTCGAATTGATCTGTATATTTACTCCTAGAATAAAAGATTCTGCCCTATAGATGAAAGTATTCGATTCAATGATTTGAATTATTTCTAAATAATATGTTTATTTTTTTATTTTCAAAATCATATTAATATCTATGATTACTTACCCATCTTGATGATATCTTTCGAGTAGTAGTAAAGAAGTCGATATATTTCTTTATTTTCAATGTCATAGATGCGCGGATACGGATACAAAATGTATTTACAAAAAATATCCTCTACTTTATCTTCATATACCTTCGCACATATTTTCACATCATATCTGGTTTTCGTTATTCTCATTCTTTGTTTATTTTTCTTTGTCTTTTCTGTTTTTATTCTTCATTCGAATAAGAAACAACGTGAAGAGAGGGTCCTCTCATAGTGACAAAGACAAAATCACAGAATGTGGATGAGGATAGAACCATAACACACTCTATTCACAACTACGAGGGTCGATGAGGGTATCCTCTACCCCGACTTCGTACTCATCCACTGATCTACATACCTTAATATCAATACATATATGGGAGTACATGACTATGTACACCAGAAATTCTAAGAATTTTAAGTGAATATTTACTTTGATTTGAGTACATGTATCCTTGGGTATCAAACTGCAAGATATCGTTTGATTCGGAGTACATTTTGTACTCATATCCGCGCAGCCATCGTATCATAGCAAACTGCTAGATTATTTTCTTGATCTCAATCTAGTATTAGCTCTGAAAAATAATGGTTATGATCACGTCAACTGCATTACAGTCCAATTTCATATGATAATACGAAAATTCCTTACTGATGTTTCAATAGATCATAACGCGTCATCAATACTTATACTATTTGTTGACACAACCACTATGAATACAATTCCCAACTGTTTTGTTTTTCAAAATTCACTCTAGTTTTAATAAAGCATTAACCAAAATAAATTCACCTTTAATTATATTTCGAATATGTCCGAAAGAATCCGATTTTTACCATAAGAGATATATAATTACATGTATATGTTCGTTCTTATTTTGGACATGCTAAATATATATATATATATATGATCTTTCTATTGTTTTTTGCTTCTAATAGCATAAGTATACATTCGATATTCTGGCGAGTAAATAATTTTTATTAGAAAAGAACAGCGTATAGATGGCTCTGCGAGAAAATAAATGTTATATAATAAATTAATAATGATACAAAACGATAGTTTACATAAACAGCTCTTAATTATCGACTCAGATGAAACGAAAGCTAAATGTAAAGTATACCTGTTGTATATCATGTTTTCGATAATTTTCGCATCATCAATTTACTGTTCATAACTAACTTTGACATCTTTTTAATTGACTTACTTATATATTCTATTGTTATATACATTCTGCGATATATTTTTTGTTAGAATCTTGATAATATTAGAAGACAAAAAAATAGAAGGTTTAGATATATGTGAAATACTTTCAAGCACATATGAAATGATCTCACATGAAATCGGATTCTGTCAGATATGCTTTTACTATTTACATGATAAATATTGATTCTAATGAAAAAATGGTTGAATACAAATTTTCAAGTTTGACACGTACCTTAATTCCGCATTTTATTCTTAAGAAAAGTTTTTATATTTAATCGAGATTATTTTACATTCATTTATAATTATTATATTGTGGTACTATTTGCTTATATAGCTTGTATATTGGAAACGATATACAGATATTCGAAAACTATACGATGTTCTTAGTCGTTATCATCAAGCAGTTTATCGTCCTGGTAAATTTCCTGATTTTCCAGAAAAATCACGATTTATGGGTATTAATTAGCCTAGTTAGAACAAATAGTTTCTTTCTATAAAAATAATTCTTTTTTAGAACGTTTTGATCCAGTTATTGTTGAAGAACGACGTGTTGCTACAAAAAATTTTCTTAATTATGTTCTACAACATTTATATTTACGTACACATGAAGCATATATAAATTTTTTTCAGGTAAATTATATATTTTTTATTTATTTTTCTATTATTTATTTTGTATTGATACAGTTTAGAAAGGTGATAAAGTTTTATTACCTGATGTCGAAACAGTTCCTTTACAACCTCAAGTTATCAATTCACAATCTGAGGTGATTAATAATACAAATTCGATTACAACATTACCAACTTCAACAAATGAATCAATTATAGAACCAGAGAAAGATGAAATTTTATTAACTACTGATGAAAATGAACAAATAGAAAATGTGACAAATACTTGTGCTCAGATACTTGAAGATCTGAATGATCTTCAGTTTGAACAACAAGAAGAAATTAATAAAGAAAAAAAAGAATTTAATTTAATTAAACAAGAAGTTGATGAAGTAGCAAGTAAGCAATTTCTCGTCCTAAAAGTACTTTTATTCTTTCAATAAAAAGAATATATAAAGTATAGATTAAACTGATTGACGAAACTAGAGTAAAATCATCTGTCGCATAATAACAGTAAAATACCCCCGGTACATTGATACTATTTTTAAAAACAAACATCAGTTGCGTTGGTAAATTCCACTTTGGCCGACGCTGAAGTTCACCGAATGAATTTCTCATCGAAAGCCCATACACACTGCATATAATTGATCTTATAGGCAATGATTTGTATTTCGGATAATTAGTCTATGATACCAAATCAGTTGATCTCCAAGTGAAACTACTTCCAAGTTAGACGGTTACCAACTGACATGGTAGCCATTGTCTTGGAAGTCGTCCGATTTGGAGATCAACTGATTTGGTATCATAGGCTAATTATCCAAAACACAACTGTTGCTTATAAGATCGATTCGGTAAATTTCATTTTCGGCGAAATGCGTCTTCAGCGAAGTTTAGCTAAATCATTTTCTCCTCCGTCTTATCCTCACCCCTCTAGATTCAGACAGTATACATAGTTGATGTTTCGTTTTACCTGAATGTGGTTCTCCCAGAATGTCATTTGATAATAAATTCATAACAATCGCTTTGCTTCAAACTATGACTATATAATTTGTTTTAAAATTTAGATTTACTCTCATTACCATTGGCAACAACGACAAAAAACAATAATTCGCCTTAAATGTTTTCTCAATTTAATCTGTTATTTTTTTTTCTATTCAAATATTTTGATTGTCAAACAACAAAAACTTTCATTACATTTTGCATAATCTAATTATATGTATCGATATTTTATTTTAAAGTTAGAGTAATCGATTCATTCCTATGAGAATAACAACATATTTCGATTCCTGTTAATTTATCTAGATACATAATGAATTATTTTTTTTTCTATTTTCATTTCAGATTATTATAATCGAGATAATATCAAAAATATTTTTTCTCAATGTTATCCTCATTAAGACGTCAAATTAACGTGAAAGATCTCTTTCCAACTCGATGGAGTTTTATTATTTTTATCTCATATATGGGTTTATTTATTAATCAAGGTTAATTGGATATTTTTGGAAAAAAAAGAATAATTATTTTTTCTCTGTAATAGGTTTATTAGTAACTGGATCAAAAACTGCAACACATTCATATAATTATAATACAATTGTAGTTGTTTTACTAACTGAATTTACAAAACTCGTTGCTGCACTTACTATTTACCGACAAACGTAAGTATTTAATAATACAACAAATTTTTGATATATAAAATTTTATTTTGTAGTCATTCATTTAATCAAATGCGAACAGATATAATGAATAATCGAACAGGTAATAGCAAAACAAAAGTAAGATTATTTAATAAATATACAGATTTAAATAAACATTATTGAAAGTATGTACAGAAACGATTTAGATTTAAACGATTATTACGTTATCTTACTAGAAACGAACGAAAATGTAGGTTATGCATGAATATAGTTAAGGTATATTAACAATAGATAATAAAACTATTAATAAATAATTTTGTAACAAAAAATATCATAAAGATTTATATATTACTTAAAAATTTCATTTCGTAATGATGACCCGACAGAACGTCGCAGGTGTATGGCTCGGTGAGGGTAAAAGTGTGTGTGAAGATACATCGAATATCCACGTACATACACTGTCCAACATTAAAAATTTAATAGCAGTTCGTTTTGAACCCTAGAGTGAGCTGCGACGTTCTGTCCTAGCGCCGAACAGTCAATGATCAGCAACTCATAAGGCTGGTCTTGTCCGCTCAGTAGAAAATCTAGATTAATTTTATTATTTTCTAAATATGAATCGCGTTCATCACTTTGTGGGCATGTAATAAAAGTCATACATGAATCATCTCATTGTTTATTAGTATCTTGTGAGAACGATTTTCCTTGCGGAAATCAAAAAAGGAAATAATATCGGAAGCTCCTATTGCTAAAAAACATTCCGGTTTTTATTTCAAATCCATTAAAACATGTTTTTTTTATTTCTAATCGACATAAAATCAATAGATTTACAAACATATAAATTTAAATGTGTAACGTTTAGTTATAAATAGAATTTTTACATTAATCAAAGTATAGACATCGATGTAAAACTTGCTTTAATAATAACTGTCATAAATATGCCTTCGCTATGTTGATCAAACGACTAAAAAAGCATCCCGGATAAAAGTCATTTTTGTAAACTGCTATTATTTACACGCTATACAATTAACAACTTTTCAATACCATTGACATTAATCCTGATAAAAAATAATTTTATGTTTTTCTTGCTTTAGTATTACTCCTTTATTTTATCCCATCAGCATTATATTGTTTGTATAACAACTTAGCGTTTATAAATTTATCATCTTATGATCCGACAACATATTTTCTACTTCTTCAATTTCGTGTTGTTGTTACAGGAGTTATATTTCAAGTAAAATATATTTATTTGATTTCATTTCTATATCTTTGCTTTTCAAAAAATTTAGTTTCTTTTTCATAAACGTTTGACACGTCTTCAATGGATATCTTTATTACTTCTTACATCGGGTTGTATAATCAAACAATTTGAGCATTCATCATTGTCAATCAAAATCCCTCTGTTAAAATCAAATTCTACTCTGTCCAATTTAAAAGATAATTCTATATCAAAAAATGCTTCCATAATTAATATACAACTTATATGGATACTTGTTCAAGTATTTTGTTCATGTTTTGCAGGTGTTTATAATGAATATTTATTAAAAAGTGATCGTACAATTCAAGTTGATGTTATGTTACAAAATGCTTTTATGTATATTGATTCAATTTTATGTAATACACTATTATTACTCTATTTCGATTATCAACAACCAAATTTATCAGCTATAGATAAATTTTCTAATACATTAAAATTAATAACATCAGGCAAAGAAAATCTTATTTTATTAATTATAATTAATAATGCTGCTGTTGGTATTGTTACATCATTATTTCTTAAATCAATGACATCAATATTAAAAACATTTGCTAGTGCTTTAGAATTACTTTTTACAAGTATACTTGCTTGGATAATTTTTTCAATACCTGTTAGTATTTATACATTTATTGCTATATTTATTGTTTCATGTGCTGTTTATTTATATTCGATAAATCCTGTTGTTAATTTACCAAAAAATATTCTGTTAAATAATGAGATAAATTCATCCAATGATAATAATACTGGAGGTGCCAATTCAAAACATGTCAATGTTGAAATTGAACAAGGACGACGTGTTAATGTTTAAACTTTTATACTTATTTAATTTTATTTAGCTTTGTTTTGACTTCTTTGTTTTTTTGTTCAATGATATATGACAGCATGATATTTCATTTTATACTATAAATTTTAATAATAACAGTTTCTTTAAAAGAATTTTTTATCTATATTATTGGATCAAGAACAGTGAGCTTCGAGTTTTTCGATAAATCGTAGCTTGTAACTGTGTGGTTTTTTTTCTTGAACATCACTAGTCGATTCAGCACAGTTCAGAGTATCTCTTAGAACAATCAAAAACAGATGATTATTCTCTTTCTCGTAAAGAAGAGTCCAGTAAACATAAATTGTTTGCTTGTGTGTCCGCAGGGTCAAAAAAACATCGAAGATCAGTTTTCTGGAAAAGACATTTCTATAGGTATTTCGATGCGAGGACTTTGATTTTGAGATTTGTTGGGTGACCAAGGGGAAAGGGGGACAGGTCAAAAAAACATCGAAATTGGATTTTTCACGGTTTTCAATTATTTTTCCAGTAGATGTGAAGACGATACATTTTCACGAGAAAGAGCTAAGCGAGTCCTCGAACGAGCGTTACTTGTAGTTTTTCGCGAAAACTTTCACATCTGTAAACTTCAAATTTGGAGCACACTTAACTTGACTATAGTATTGTTGTCATACATTATATTTGATTGATTAACATGGTATTGCATAATTTTCTGAAAATGATATGATACTTTTTTTGAATAATTATCATTATTTCAAAATAACTACTAATGTAGGAAGATAAATATAATTTTGTGCCAGTTCTTTTATTATATAGTGCATTGAGCAGAACGTTATAATTATGAAGAGAGATTTGACATGATTGTTATTTGACTGAACTATTCTTAGATATACGATCTTTTACGTAGATTGATAAGATACAATTATGTTTAGACTTAAAAGTCACCGGAATTTCGGATGGAAACGGAATTCAATGTTTTCTAAATGTTAATTATGCTTGTCAATTATTTAAGTTTGATTTTTTAAATCTATTTCATCAAGAATAAAATATGGGTACATTGATGAATCATAGGATTGTAATATTAGAGATGAGATAAAAGCATAATTAATGTCATAGAATAGATCATTTATCATCTGTTATTTCCTATGATTCTTTTGTTAAGTTGAAAAAATCTTTTCTAATCTTTAATAGATTTATTTTAAAAGAGACATTTCTTTTGTTATCGAAAGAAAGATTATTTGGATTATCTTTATTCACTATTCTAATACTTAAAGCTGTTTATAGATTATGTTATTTGTAATTAACTATTAATTGTAGATTTCAATACTATAAACAAATATATCGTTACAATTTATCTGTAATAACAAATATTTTCGTTTGAATTATTTTTCTATATATATATAATAAGAAAGTCTCAAGCGATATATTCGATTAGTTTTGTTTTTTTGTTAATCATAGCGATCGGTTAACCGACATGTTATTCTATTAAAAAATCAAAAAATATAATCATATGATGAATAACAATAATTTCTATTTTTTTTTT
>CAJNOI010000017.1:401542-413673 GCA_905250115.1 Adineta steineri | reverse complement strand
TTCTTTTTTCTTCTTCACTCTTCTTATCTTTTCACTCTGATGCATTTTGTCGGGCTTGGGAAAAGCACAATGATCGACTTTACATTGTCGTATTAGTTTTTCTTCGTCTCGTCGCATCTGAAAAACTACTATTCTTCTTCTTCTTCTTTTTATTTTCTTCTCGGTTTTTTTTCTTCTTCTCTCTATATTTTGCCTTTCTCTTTTTTTTCCTTCTTTCGTGACAACAAACCAAACTGACTTTATATATGCTTTCACTTGCTTCGTCTTCCAGCAACATAGACACTCGTGTATATTGAAGAAATAAAATGAATTTTAATTTAAAAGCAGCCGGCGCTTTACTTTCACGAGCTAAACAGGTAGTTTATTATACTATAATTATGATAATTATTTTAACAAGTATTATTTTTAGTTTACAGAAGAAAAACTGGGTCAGGCAACTGATCGAACTGAATATGATGAAAATTTTGAACAATTATTAGCAAAAACTGATCGAATTAAACAATGTACTGAACGATTAATATCTCATGTTGAAACTGTTCTTCAACCAAATCCTAGTTAGTTAATCATCAAAATATTTATAAGTAAATATTTTTTTTCTCTCTCTCTCTAGATGAACGTCTGGAAGATTTCGTACTGACTAAACTCGATCAGAAAACAACAAATAAACCAAATATAATTGAACAACTGGGTCAATGCATGAATGAAGCAGGAAATGATTTTGGTGCATCGACACAATATGGTAGAATAAATAAATTATCTTTTTTCCTATTTTCTTCTTCATTGTTTAGGTTCGACATTAATCAAATGTGGTCAAATGCACCAAAAACTTGGTCATGCTTATAAAGATTTTATTCAATCAGCAGCTATGGGTTATATGCAACCATTAAAAAGCTTTCTTGAAGGTGAAATGAAATCAATAACAGTAATTATTTGCTTTTCTTCTGAGATGATTTCATATTAATATATACAAAATAATATCTTCTAGAAAGAACGTCGTACATTAGAAATGAAACGTCTTGATCTTGATGCTGCAAGATCAAAGCAAAAGAAAAATAAAATGCTTAATAATAATATGTCAACTACAATGGTTGATGTATGTATCTTTCAATTCTATTCTTAATTGAAAATCATATAAAAAAAATGATTTTTTGTTATCTTATAAATGATTTCTAATCAATTTCTAGAGTTCGGATGCTGATGTTCGTCAAGCGCAAGCTGAATTTGATCGTCAATATCATATAACACAATTAGCGCTTGATGGTTTACGTAATTCTCAAGTAAATTTGTTGAAAACAAAACTGACACATAAACAAACAAATTATTCATTTTATTTTTCAGAATCATCATTTAAGTTGTTTATATGATTTAATTGAATCTGAATTACAATATCATCAAAAATCTGTGCAAATACTTGAAGATTTACATAAAAAAATGGGGTAAAAAAAAGAAATTTTCCTTGAATAAGTTTTCGAATTAAAATCTGATTTCATTCAGCTTGTCAAAACCTGTTCCAAACACAACCTTACCACGTTTACGTACTGCAATTGTCAAGTTTGATTATGACGCATCTGATTCAAATGAACTAAGTGTTCTTGCTAAAGAAGTAGAATAATTTTCATAGAATTAAAAAAGAAAACATTTTTTTCTTCTTCATAGATAGTAAATGTTATTTCTGATGGCGATGAATCTGACTGGGTAACAATTGAAAAGACAACAACAAAACAACGAGGACGAATACCACGAAGTTATTTACAAATGGATTCGTCCTCATCTTGATTTTATTTTCTGTGTGTTTTTCCATATTTCCATTATATAGAGTATTTTTAAATGTTGATTTCCTTCTTTGTGATATACTTCAATGAGCAACATACATGAAATTATGCAATTAAAAAGATCATTTTATTGATGCATTTTAGTTTACCAATATATATATATTTAATAAAAAAAAGAATTTTTATTTGAAATTTGTTTTTTTAAGAACAAAATAAATAAGTTTATATATCACATAAGATTTAACGTTCATTATGAATCATTTATATTCTTATAGAATTCTAGAAAAAATTACTAAACACTTTTTTTTTTCTTTTCAATAAAAGTTCATGTCAGATAATCTTAGGGTATTAGCTAGTCAGAAAGTATTCGCAATAAACGTCATTTGACGATAGAATATAATAAATTTTTGTTCTTCTAGTTTTTATCATGAATGATCATTCACATGTTTTTCAAGATGGAATCTATAATATATGAATGATTAAATCTAGATAGACTATAGTATTATTTACAATTGATCGTATATATGTAATAAATAGTCTATTGTTCGAACATCTTAACAAAGTTGTAGACTTACTGAAGTATGACTTTTTTGAAAAAATATTACATTGTGAATTATACGGTTCACTTTAACGATTATTCTATTTCGATAATTTGCAAAGGTTTGTACGATAATTGAAGGTTTTTTGATTTAAAAACATAAAACAAGCTTTTAGAAAATGTAAATTTTTACTATAGAATTAAAAGTCTGGATAAATTCATTGTTAAACTAAGATGTATGAATAACTCTAGTCATATTTCTTTTTCTTTTCAGAAAAGTCTAAGAAAATAAATTATTTTCTTGCACCTTATATAGCAATCAATATTAGTTATTGACTATTAGAAGAGAATAATAAAGACTTCCAAAGATGACTTTTATACCATAAACAACACTCTTGTCGATCGTATGTTACAATTGATTAAATTTACTAGTAATTATGCGTTTTTATTGTTTTTTCATAGAAAGAAATTAAATAATTTAACTCTGTTTGCTAGCAGTAAGACATACTTCTATGTTAATATTCCGAATAGATCATGAAAACTTCTGAGGGCAATAGTGATATTTCCTTTCAAACTATGAAGAATTAATTTCAAAGGTTTAATTAATATTGCTATCGATTCTGTTTTTAATATAGTATATTTTGATAAAGTTTGTTTTTACTGGCGAGGGAACCTCTCGAGGTGATAAAAAGCTTTTGAAACCGGACTTGTTTTATCTAGTAGACCCTAGTGAGTAGTGGAATATTCTAAGCTGGTTTGTGCCCTTATTACTTTGGTAGTAAGTTATGGTCAATTCACAATTTTTTTGGCGTATGACACTATATGAGTAACAGTTACGAATGAGCGACTTTGGATCTGAAATTTTGTCCATAAGGAGGTCTTCTGAATACTAAAATAACCTAAAAGTATCAGGCAAAACGAGTGAAACCTTCTTGGGATAATGAATTCTCCAAAAATTGACTATTTGTCTCACTCACTGAAAATTGATCTTAGAAAACATGAAGGGTTCACTCATTTTACCTGATACTTTCAGGTTATTTTAGTATTCAGAAGACCTCCTTATGGACAAAATTTCAGATTCAAAGTCGCTCCTTCATTACTGTTACTCATATAGTGTCATACGTCAAAAAAATAGTGAATTGGCCATAACTTACTACCAAAGCAATAAGGACACAAACCAACTTAGAGTATTTCGCTACGCACTAGGGTTTACTAGATAAAACAAGACCGGCTTCAAAAACTTTTTATCACCTCGAGAGATTCTCTCGTAAAATACATCTTTTTTGAGCTACAAAATTTCTTGATAAAAGTATAACGCTTCCCAATTAGAAACAAATTGTAATTTCGAAATATTGTCAAATAAAAAAAAACAGTTTAAAATTTAGCCTTATAATAGTTCTTCTAGAATAGTCTTCGATTATTTCTGTATTAGTCTTATATTCATGAGGAAACTAATAAATATTCAATCAGTTTCGTGAAGAAAAATTTTCTTTTCAAAAATCTTCCACTTAGCTAGATATGTAGTGGTAGTTACAAAAAACATTTAGATTGAATGACTACAATCTACAATGTAACAATAGAAAAATGTCAGAAAATTCTATAGTGTACCCATTATAAAATTTACAAGTATCTCCAAATCATATCCGATCTTCGATGGTTTCTTCTTCTCAAAAGATTTTTTAATAGTGATGATACAGATATATATTTGTTTGATATGATTATTCTGCTAGTAGTCATCAAGAGTTATAAATTCTTTATTTTAATACCGTACATCTATTAAGTTCAAAAGAAATTCTAAAAAGTGATTGAATACTGATGCATTCATATATAAATAAATTTTAGAACGTTTTTCTTTTGATATATTTGAAAATTACAAATATATTCAATATCTATTCTCCACCACTTATATTTTTTCTATGATTATTCTGAATTAATTTGTCATATTTATTTGGTACTAACTCTTTCTAAGAAACCTTATTCTCTAATTTACACTTATATATATCTTAGATTCATCTTAATCTTTCGTTTCGGTTCAATAATACATTACTAATTTGTTCTTATTTTGATATTCAAAATTGTTTTATATAAACATTGTCTCGCATGAGTTAACTTATATTTGATTGTCAATTAAATGATACTCGACAACACGTGCTTTTGCGTAAAATATACCTAGTCAGATATAAACATAAATATATTATGAGTAAAAAAGACAATTTTCCTAAATAACAAAGATTTCATCTGGAAGGCGAGATGCTTTATTAAGCATGATGAAAATATTTGATTTTTTTTCTCTATTCTTCTAGTTTCCTTTTGAATAAATCCTTCTAACGATTACTTTTCACTTGAAAAATTCTCAATGTTAGTTCAGGACGCATTACATGCTGACAAATTAATTTAATTAGACAGTTGAAAAGACTAGAATATAGACAAATGACACCGTCTTATAAAATAGACTATGACAGGTAAAAGAAAAAATGCTTTAATTCGTCACTAAATACTAACTAGTTGTAGAAAAGTATGCATTTTTTAATGAAAAGATTATATTTTTTTGCCGTTTCAATTCATACTTAAAGCACGTGTACAGAACGAACAAAAGCGAACAATCATCTTACCATCATTGTAAATTTATGTGTATGTATATGCTTTCTCAATCTTACAGATCAGGTAGACATGGGCGAGAGAAGAAAGATTTCTTTACGCATTTTTCAATACTATATTGAATAGCTGTAGGGCAACCTTCCTTCCTTTATTCTTTCTTTTATTCATTTATTCATTCATTTTTTCATTCATTCATTCACTCATTCATTCATTCATTCATTCGCCTGCTTGACTGCCTCATGAATATATGGATGTGTTATTGTTGTGTTGATTTCAAAAGGAGAGGACATACGAACAAAAGGGACGCACAGGAGAAGTGAAGAGTATCCTTTATACTCAACAACGACGACACATAAAGACAACTGATGTGGGTCAAAAATGGGAGAGGGAGAGAGCGAGAAATAAAAAAAAAGAAAAAAGAGAGAAAAAGACAGGGCAACTGCCATTTCAATCAACCGTATCTAAGCGGCTTTTGTGTCGTTTTTGTATGTGGGTGCTTTGAAAGCACGGAGAAAAAAGAAACTGCTGTTACTGCTACAAATACTGATGAATTGAATTGAATGAATTGTGTATGGCAATGTTAGGAGATGAATTGAATGAATGGTGTTGTCGACAAGCACTACCATTCGTGCATACACACTATATAAATACACATACGCAAATTCAAAGAATGCTGAGAACAAGAAGAATGGGTTGGCTAGTATTATATTTTTATATATTATAAAGCAACAACTACTACAACGCAATGGATTCACAAGTTTTTAAAACGTCGAATGTCACTGAGCATTAGCTCAGTTGATAAATGTAACATGGTACTCGTCGTTCATTCTACTTCAACAATATAATTATATTGGTAAGATTTGAATGTTCTATATGCATATTATAAAGTGTTAATATTGACACTAAGAAAATACGATTAGAGAAGAAGAAAAATGCCAATTTTGATGTGTGAAGTATTTTTCCTCGAAGAATTTTACACATAATTTCTAATTGTTATTTTTTTTTTCGAAAAAAAAATCTATATTTTTCACAACAAATTAAAAATGTGTATTGTTTTTTTAGTTTCATACGTTTTATATACGCTAGAGGTCACAATATATCAAAACAAGATATATTTCTAGATGGCAGTAATTTTTAACTATCAATAATCATTAAATGATTATTATTGTCATTTTAAAGAGAATATCGAACTACTAACTCTTTGATAAATCTCTTGAGTATCATATCTATTTCTTTAATGATAGATATCAAAGTTAAAATCGACTGATTAACCATGAAATATGACACATTTTATCAATTGAAAGAAACAAAAAAAGGAAAAATTTGTTAATCGATTGATTCGATGTAATTACTCGAATGTAATTCAATACTTGTTAGTTTGTTTTCTATGTAAATATTTACACATTCTTGATGAATTCAAATATATGTATATATAACGATCACATATATATATATTATGTTAAGGATCATATTAGTTCTAATTAAGAATATTACTGATTCTTATTTTCTGTCACATCTTTGGTATTCCGGAAGAATAATTTATTCAATAATACTTTGAAAAGAAATCGTATGTGCCGATTCTGTAAAGTTAATATCACCTATGTGTAAGCGAACATAGCAAATATTCATGTTATTGTTCTGTTTCATCTCCTCATTTGAATAGAAATTGAAAAAAATATAACGATAATGACTTTCAAGCTTATAGCATTAGAAATGATGATTATTTTTGTTTAAACAATGATATATTATCTTTGATGTAATAATTGGCTAGTACTTTTAGAGTGTTTCCGTTTTTTCCATATAATTATTTAAGATATGTTCAAATAATCTGTAAAAACTAATTGATCGTAAATAAGAGCGTTTATATACATATGCATATGTGTTATTGATCGATCAGTGATGTTGTACAATCCTCTTCTTTATTTTACTAAGCTTATAATGAGTATAGATGTGTTAAGTGGACGACCTTCACTTGCTTTGAGCGCGTGACATACATAGAATTAAGGATTAGTAAAGACGATAAATAAATATTGACCTAAATCTTGCCCGATGGACTGAGAAAAAAAAGAGACTTGTGTCTCGTCGCGTCTCGTCGCGTCTCGTCTCGTCTTTCAAACGAAAACAAATAGGTACCGCACAAAATTTCATTTTCAAATCTATGCCAGTCAGTATGTCTGTCGCGCCAATAATAATAATAATAAGAATGATGATGATGACAGTTTGTGTCGATTGACACGCACATCTAGTCCCCAATCGAATCAAATCACGCGCATACAAAATACATTGACAGCATCATTGTACATATTTGTCACCCAAGCACAACCACTCGAGAGAGATGCTCGGTCACGCAACTCACTCACTTTCTCATCTAGATGATGATCGGTGTTCCATAGGGAAAAAAACTATCTATTCATGAGCACGAACAATTCAATCTTCTAATTAAGTTTTCTATTTTGACAAAATTAATGACGCACATAGAGATATAGAATGTTGTGACAAATGTCTATTTTATCGTTTATACGATCCGATTTCTTCAATTATAATAGCAACAGCAAAAACAAAAACAACAACATCACCTACACTGAAGTGATGTGAACGATTGAAAATTGATCTCTAAGAATGATGATATCCATTTTATTCTGTCTCTTTCGTTTTCTTTCTCCTAGAGCACGTAAGTCAAGAGCTGGACAGCAACACGGCAAAATTGCTACTTGAGAATCAGTTGAAGTATCCTTCTCTTTTTCTCTTTTACCAACTTGAACTATCGTTCGCGTTCACTTTCATTCACCTTCCGACCGGCGGTAACGGAAGGAAGTCGAACGACGTCCGTTTAATTGGCATCGTCGTTCCAATAGCAGTAGAAACTAGACATTCATCAAAAGATGACGATATAGAAGATCTTTTGTTGATGTCCAAGTCACGCACATGTTAGAAAGAAGAAGGAAAAGAAAAAGAAGTATCACTGTTGGTTCAATATCACGAAAGAAGTTTATTTGCATGTGATGTCGTCAGGAAACAATTCGGAATGTTTGTCGGATTCCATTCATTCATTTGATCTCTATTCCGGATGGATAAGGTGCTTGTCTATATAATTAAAAATGAAAGAAAGATATTCTTTGTCAATAATCGAATGGTATGAATCCCGCCTCTAGCTTCGCTTCATTACATCGAACCAACCCATTTTCTCTTGGGAAATTGTCTTTCTTCTCTTTTCATTCCTAATGATGGATCAAACGAGTGATATCTTTCAGCAGAGAGTACGGTTGTTCATTCAAGCACGATCAGACATAGAAAATGCATATATATATGGAGGTGCTTTCTCCCACAACATACGCTTAAGTGAACACACATTTCAATGTGTTTTTCTTTTTTTTGTTAGTATTGTCGTTAAAATAGCAAACGACTATTTTTCTTGGGCCAACGGGCACATTAGCGAAACTATAACACACATCGATCATCATCTATCGTTGCAATGAAATCGAGAAAAAAAAGAGACAAGAAGGTGTCAAAATGATCTCTTCTTCTCACTCTTTTTCTCTCCCTATTTCTCTTACGTTGAACATGCGTATGCAATTTCCTTTCACACATATACCAATGAGAAAAACCGGATACTTATCAACATCCGTCCTTCATCTAGTTGCTAACCGTAAATCGAAATATATATACATACATATATATATTATATCAATATATCAACTTTTGTTGTCTATTTAGCTTAATTCATTAGTAGGCGGATCTAACACCTATTTTTTTTGTAATCATAGATAAATCAAAAAAAAAGAAAACGGTAAAAGAAAAACTCAGTGCTATATGCGCTATTTGACAGTCTGATCATTCGTTAGTAGCACTAATGTTTATTTTAGTTCTAATACAGGTGAAACGAAACGAAAGAGACATACTCAAAGGCATTAAGCAAATAAAATCATGAATAATAGAAGGCAAATATACTCGAGTAAGCAAGCAAAGTACTGTATTTTTTGCCTCTATTATATACATATATATATATATATATACGCATATATTTGAAATCTCTTTTTTTTATTTCTTCTGCTTAATCAGTTTTTTTGTGTTACATTTTGATTAGAATAAAAAAAAAAGGAAATGTTTCTGGTGTTGTCGGAAGGTAGTCGAACAGTTGATGCCCGATAGCTACTCAAGAGAAAAAGGAAAAAAAAATGAAAAATCGATTGGAATGATGATAGGCGGGGTGACCATAATGATGATCGCAGCCAGCTGCTGCCTAATCGACACAGGGGTTCTTG
Organism: Adineta steineri; assembly: GCA_905250115.1. Classification (NCBI taxonomy): domain Eukaryota; kingdom Metazoa; phylum Rotifera; class Eurotatoria; order Adinetida; family Adinetidae; genus Adineta; species Adineta steineri. The sequence goes on along the minus strand of CAJNOI010000017.1, from coordinate 404,503 downwards.
ATTTGTGGTAAAGAAAAAAAAAAACTTCTGAGCATCGTATGTCACGTTCAAACTCAATTATGGGTTATTCAATTAATTAATTATCATTGCAAGAAACAAGATTCTATATGGATAATTCATGCTGTGTATGTAACTCAACACGTTGACAAAAAAGGAAGCAAAGATATAATTATTGAGCAGAAGTTACGATTCGATTTTTCGAGTGTATGCACGTGAGAAAGATTACGACTAAAACATATATCTTCATATCTTCAATATTTTTGCTTCTTACACTGACAACTTATGTGTGTATTATACATATATAATTATACCAATTGAAGTGACAAATATAGTTTAACATTTTTTATGTTATCACTTAATGATTAGATATTTATCTATGTCTGCCTTATAGGCAAATACACACACGCGTTTAGTTTTTGTTTTAAAGAAAAAAGATTAGTTTAGTAGTATTGTTATTCATTGCATCATTAACAACAGCAATGGATCAAAATATTCTTTTTCTTAATCCGTCTGATAAGTCGAAATGAATTATTGTTTCTTTTCTTTATTTTAGGTTATTTACAATCCAAACAAATACAACAACTTAGTACTTTTTTCGTTTCTTTCTATTTCTTCCTCGTTACTTTTTTTTTTTATCTTGTGCTGTTCTATGAGTGCATCAACGCATATATACGCATGTGCGCCAATTGCAACAACAAACAATAAAATATTCTAATGAATTTTTCTTTCTTTTATAAGCTTACTATTGAAATGATTGGTTCGATTTTCTTCGTTGTGCACCAATAAAAATGATAGTTATATCAAATGGCATCGCATTGGTGGAGAATGAGAGAAAAAATTCTTTTCTCTTTCTCTGTTATGTTCTGTTAACGAAAGCGCTCGTTTGCATACCTGACCCGACTATTATTATTAAAGCAGAAAGAAGAACGACAGAAAAAAGGAGCGAGAGAGAGAGAGAAAGAAAATCCACGTAGAACAATACACTCTCACACCTTTCGAGCAGCCACACATATACACGCATTCATATACGACAAACCATGTGCTGCTATTGAAGCAGTATAATACAATACGAATCCAATACTTAATATTTCTCTCGATTTTTTTTTCTTCTCTCTTTTGTGCTCCCATCCGTAGAGAAAAAGAGAGAGAACGTCAGAGAAAGAGAGAGAGAGAGAGGGAGGGCGAAGAAAAAACGGGCTAAGTGTACGACGTCGGCGTCAGCCACATTGAGTATCGTTGCGATTGTATTGTATTGAAATCATCATGACGGTTTCTTTTTATTAACAAACATACAACACATACATACATTACAAATACATACACATACACCAGGTAAAATTCTTCCTTTTATTCTCTAACAATAGAAAAAGCAAAAGAGGAAAAAAAGCTAAACAATAAATAAATTGAATATATAATTGCTTTATACATACTCACTCTACAATTGAGATTGACGTTTATCGGCTAATTACTCATACACAGATAAAACAGCTGATAATGATGTCTTTTTTTCTGTTCAGTCATTAACAAATGGAACACTAAGTGTTTTGATCATTAACTATTCTCTATATATGCGTAAGATTTAGTTTCTATTCTAACATTATATTCTGTCTGATTTTAGCTATGGTGTCTTTGTACAATATGGACTCAAATTCCGAGTTAGCGTTTAATACATCTCATTATCCACATCATGTATCTTATCATCATGGAAATGTATATGATTCTCCTATTCAAGTTTCATCAACGGCACCACCACCCAATTGGATGATGCATCCCCATCATTCTCATGCACCTTTAATGATGTCACATCATTTACAAGCACCATCATCCCAATATTCTAATGGTATGAATGGTCCACATTCAAATTCTTCTAAAGATGAACCATTATCTCCTTTATCGTCATCACCTGGAGCAACACCAACAACATCATCATCAGCTCTAACACCGAATTCTCTTCCATCATCACAATCAACAAATACATCAAATCATCATCAACATCATAATTCTTCATTAAAGAAAACTCTTGATGATCGTGTTAAACGTCCAATGAATGCATTTATGGTTTGGTCACGTGGACAACGACGTAAAATGGCACAAGAAAATCCTAAAATGCATAATTCCGAAATAAGTAGATGTTTAGGAGCTGAATGGAAACGTTTAAATGAAGAAGATAAACGACCATTTATTGATGAAGCCAAACGTTTACGTGCAATTCATATGAAAGAACATCCAGATTATAAATATCGACCGAGACGTAAAACAAAAAATTTACAAACAACATCATCATCATCATCGACAACAACAGTACCATCCAATAATTCATCATTGATAAATAAAAAAGATAAATCACATCATCTTATGCATCAACATCATCATTCAAATCCATCAAATCTTCCACCACCAAGAGGTTCAAGTTGGGGTTTACCATCAAATGTTATTTCGGCATCATCATCATCACCTTATTTAACAGATTGTAATTCAGCTTATTCAATGACAGATCCAAATTCACTTTATTCACATCCATTTCCACCACCACAAATGTACCATTATGGTCCACCATCGAGTACAAGTCCTCAACCACCAACACATGTTCAATATGGGTATACTAATAATATGAATGGGAATCATGCATATCCTTATATAAAACCAGAATCTATGTCATCTCAACATTTTTATCCACCACCACCACTTTCGCATCAAGACTATTCACCACCTGATCCATCATCACCTGAACAGCATATGTAAAACAAATAGAAAACAAAACGAACATAAAGAGAACAATTTTTTTGTTTGTTTGTTTGTTTTTTTTCTTCTTCTCTCTTTTGGAAAAGCCCGGTCGATGTGCAATCTATTTGAATCTCAATTTATACGACATCTTCTGTTTTTTTTTCTGTCTATCTCTCTCTATTTTGTGTCGCATCGGGTGTATACGTGTGTTCGTGCCGTTTTGTTCGTTTTTTTTTT
>CAJNOI010000017.1:389892-401442 GCA_905250115.1 Adineta steineri | reverse complement strand
ATAACGTTATGATTAAAGTAAAATTATTTTATTCGAAAAAAAAAATTTGTATAATATATGTATATAGCGAAAAAATATTTTTTTACATGTGTCCTTGAAAATAAACTATGAAATTTATTGATATCCTTGTCGTCTAGCCCATTCAGCACGACATTCAGGACAATCGTCATAAACATGTGTTTGTCTCTGAGCTTCTGCACGACACTGTGGACAATCATCATAAACATGGACTTGTTGTTGCTGTAGTTGAGCACGACATATGGGACAATCATCATAAACATGACTTGACATTTTGTCACATTGCGAACAATAACTATCTGTTGAAGAAGAACGTGGACGTTGAACTGGTGGTGGTGGTGGTGGTGCTAGTTTAGATTTAGTTTTTACATCATCATCACTTGAATCGTCTATTTCTTCTGGTTTTGTTTTTGTAATTCGATAAATTTTCTTAACTTTAACTTTTGTACCTTTATGTTTTAATAAATTATTAATATCATCATTGGATACTAGACCACGAATTGAATCATTTTTAGTACCATCTGGATCAATTGTAAATGCAGTATCTTTAAATTCTTTTTTACCAACAGGTGTCTTTGCTTCAGGTATTGTTGCTATAGAATCTTTTTTCTTATTGCCGAATGGATTAAAAAAACCTTTTTTTTCAGTACCAGGTTTAGCACCCGTCACAGTGTTAGCAGGTCGTACTGTATTTGGTTGCATTGGAGCTTGTTGCCTTTGAGCTGGTTGTGTTCCAGCTGGCTGTGTTCCAACTGACTGTGTTGGAGCATTATTACCTTGAGGATATCCTCCTGGTCCATAGGAAGGTGGATAATTTACTGGACGCGTTATACCTTGTGGGCGATATGCTCCTGCTGGATTAAGAGCATAACGATCATAGTTAGGATTGACAAATGGAGGATAAGGTTGTCTGTATCCTGGTGGTACCATAAAACGAACAGGCATTGCTGCATTAGTTGGATAGGGCTGCATATTTAATTATTAATATGTATGTTGCAATCGATTAACAGGGCGTATTTATGCAGAGTAAAATAAAAAAAATAAGAATTCCGTTTTGCTTGTCGTCAACCGTATGCAATCGAAAGTATCTACTGTTTTCATAAGGATAGTAGTTGTTTTTTTTGCACTTATTTAACTATAAAAATCATTGAAAGAAAAGAAGAAAAAAAAATAAATGATTCTTTTATATTTAAAATATTTTTTGCGTGATTCATTCCGCTTGAAGTTCATACATGAGAATATTCGAAAAACAGAACAAAAAAATTGTTAACTTATTTTTATGATCATTAAGAGAATTCTCCCATTTTTACGTGCAGAATATAACCAAAAAACATTAACATCTCTTGAAATATCCTTTGATATTCTTCGTGCGCATTAAATTAGTTTGTTTCTACGCACTTTACAATTTGTTAGTTTTTTTTAATATTTTTATTGTTTTTTCTACCTCAACGTTGCCGCCTCTCTTCATTCGAAAATGGCGATTTAAGGACAATTCTGAATTAACGCAATATTCTATAAGAGTAGCCTCTAAGTGCATTGTTCTTTTTTAATTCAAACGAATAAGAAAAATTCAGTACATTATGTGGAGTAGACAAATACTAGAATAAAAAAAATATTTTTTTGAGTATAAATAATAAAGGTGCATGATATAACAATAAACAATATTTAATAAAAGTACATTTTTTAGTTTTGTTTTTACCGAGTGTATAATTACAAATGTTTTTTGGGCGAAATCTATCCAGATTAACGGTAACTTCTATGTGATCTATCATATTTCTATACTTATTTTATAGCTGTATATTAGGAAGAAAAATAATGGATAATAAAATACTCCGAAATATTTCAATTATTATTTGTATCGACAGAAAATAAAAACGATTTGAAGTAAGATGAAGTATGTTTTTTTCAAAACTGAATAGTTAATCAAATCTATCATCATCTATGCTTTAATCTTTTGAATTGATCTGTAATTTAAATAAGCTTGTGAAATTCAGTGACACATGTGATCAATATTAGAAATATTCAGTTGAATTGTAATGTTACCTAGATAAAAGAAAAAATCAGTAGAACAAATATTTCTAATTGGGAGTCCGAGAAGACCCACAACGCTTTTTTTTGACTCTTAAAACCTATAATCAGGAATGTTTTGATTTATCAGAACTCATACCGTCGTATTTATGCCTGAAGAAAATTATGATGCTAGCCTCGACCACGCCCAGTTTAAAACAAACAAAACTTCAAGTTCTCAGTATGTAGTAAAATGAAAACATCATATGGTTGGTATTAGATTCAAAGAAAACAAGACTGCTCATTTTGATATCTCGTATATATATGAAGAAAAATAAAATCTTAATAAGAATGTATTAAAAAATTTAGCAAGAATGATGATGCATTCGAACATTTGATAATAATTCAGATGTAGTTGTTTAAATAAACATAATTTTTATTCAATAAGCTTCTATATATATAGAGCGTAATATGCCACTAAGATTAATATTATTATTTTACTGATATGCGATAAATAAGTTACAAAAACAAAATTGTATAATTCTCTGTGAACTAGAAATATAGTGTCTTCTGTTATAAATACTACATCGTTTTACGATATTTCATCTTTTCTAACAAATATTTTCAACTAAACTATAATTGTTGATTAGAGAAAAATAAATATTGAATAATAAACTAAACATTGTAAATAACAGAAAACATATAGTATACATGCAATAAAGTTCATTGAGCTAATTTACTGACATTCTTTGTAAACTACGAGAACGAATAATAGGCCTCGTTGTATGGCTCAATGAAGGTGTTGAAGGTTCTTGTTCATGATTTGAAGATAATGTATTAGCCATTGTTTCATTATATAATTTTACACCAACCAATAAACAACATAAAACAATCGGTCCAATTAATGCCCCTTCAATACCCCTATAATACACACCACCGGCAATAGCTAATGCTGTTAAATACTATAAAATAAACTTCAAGATTGTATTTTCGAAAAAAAATCTTCATTAAATATTACTTGATGTCCACCACCTTTAACTTCACTATAAATAGCTGTATCAACAATATAGACTGGTATAATTTGGCCGAGTAATAAAAGTAGAGCACCTAGCGGTCGCTGTTGTACAAGCCATAAATCAAGACATCCAGGTAATGCAGCCCAATATGATTTTAAAGTAACAGCACATATCGATGCAATAACAGCTGGTAAAAAAACTAGATTTGAACTAACTATTGTATGTAATACATAAGTATAAAGACCATAAAAAGCAGCAATTTTAAGTGATGCAACAAATACACTTGTTACTGCATCATTAATAGCTTTACCTAAACCTTTTTCACCAACAGCTAATGTGTTATTTAACCATTCAGTTGGTCGATATATCGGTTGATCCGAATGTGAAAGTAAATAGAAAAGTAATGTAACAAAAACAATAAATGAAACCAAAAAATTAAATAATGCAAAACCACCCGTAAAAAGTAATGAAATTATTGTTGATAATAATGTTAATAAAAGTGTTGTATTTGTCCAAATTGAATCAAGAACAGTACGTAATAAACCAAGATTATCACGTACTAAACTATATATATCATTGATATGAAAATCAAAATTTGTTTGCATTTGACTAAATAGATTTGGTATTAATAATGAATGATTTGTTGATGAATACATAATAGAACTACGATTTTTACCGGGTGAAAATAATGTTGATGCATTTGTCATATACGTATATAAACGATCCCATAATTGTAACACGTCTTCTTCTAGTTTTGCATTTGTTGTCTGATCTTGATCTAATACATTGATCTAAAGATTAGAAAAAATAACGATGAATAATATGAAATTTAATGACCATCGAAAACAACTAGATTAGGGATGCAACGGTGACGGTTAGTCACCGGTTCACCGGTAGCCGTTCCATCTTGAGGGTGTAGGTGTGGGTATTTATTTCATCTATCACTAACGTCCATCCCACACCCACGTCCTCAAGATGAAACATTTACCGGTCCCTACGGTTACCATCACCGTTGCATCCCTAAATTAGATATCTACCTGTTTAGCAATCCAAGTTCTTCCAACATGATAAAAATTATTCACTGCTGTATCCATTAATTGACTCATATGTTCTCGATCTGGTAACATATGTTGAAATGATGGTTGAAGAACAATTGTTTCATTAATAAGATTACTTGTTAATTTAATCATATGTATACTTTCTTGATGAATCTGAATAAAATAAATTATATAAGAAAAATTTTTCGAAAAAATAAAATACTTGGATAATAAGTAATATTGTACCAAACAGAACACTTATAAATAATGTAACAATCATAAATGCACTGACAAGATAATCAATAGATTCTTGTAAACCATAATTAAATTTTTTATCACCTTTGATAAGAAAATGAACAAGACCATGTAAAGGTGATGGAGTTAAAACATCACGTCTAAATTAATTTCAAAAAGAAAAAGAAAGTTTATTATCTAAAGAAACTTTAATATTATTCATACCTATCTTGCAAAAATTTAGTTATTTGTTGAATAACATTTTGAACACTTTCTTGTCTTGTTAAATAAAAATATGTTTTAATTAATAAACATTTTATTATTTTATAAATAATGACAAAAAATAAAATCATTATTAAATACCAATAAAATTGATAAACTTTAATAGCTACTAAAGACCAAAGTACAAATGTAAAATAAGGTGTAGAAAATGCTGATGTATTGGATGTAACAGATAATTGAGCTTGAGCTCGTTTAATATGATAATATGCTCGTATTTGATTAAATACATTAACTGCATCAGTGAAAACTGATTTACGAGGTTGATTATCATCAGAAGAATTTGATTCTAAAATAATTCAAGTTTATTAATAAGCTAATGTAAAAATACAGTAATGAATATGATATATTCAATAGTTTTCATGTGTTTCAATTGAAAGAAAAGAATGAAATCACACTTACGGGATAATAATATTTAAAATGTACAGAATCATGTTATTACGAGTAAGAGTATTAATAAAAATTTCTGGTGTTTTAGAAATGAACTACTTCTGATATATGCACTGAAAATATCTGGATTATAGAAAGACTAGTCTAGTATAAATACGAGTTCTATATTCTTTTTTTAAAATTAATTAAAAATTAAACTTACGAGCAGTATTTTGATCAAAATGTTCTCTCAGATCTACAATAAAACCGACGGCAGTCAGTACAATTGATAGAATAATTACAATTAATCGATAAGTAACCGGAAGAAATTGAGAAAAATATATTAATAAAATAAACCAAACAGGTACAGCAAGCACATTAAGCGATTTTTTAATTGATGGTGATCTATCATAAATAGTTAAAACAGATATTAAATAAGCAATAACAGATGTTGTTATCAAGGTTCTTATCCATATTGAACCAAAAAACTCAACAAGTTTTACAACTATGCTTGTAATATCATCTGTAATTGATATTACCCAAAGATAAACAACACCTGTTTGCAGCAATTCAATTGTTGGTAAAAATATAATAATTATTAATAATTCTTTCCATTTACGTATAAATAATGGACCAATCGATTCAATTGTTCTATCAATTGTTCGTAATGGTAAAAGTATAACTAAACCATAAAATAATAAATGCGAATCTGTATCTAATTGTCGTAAATTTTGACGTGCTGTTGATGTTAAATGATTCTTAAATGGAAATAAAAATGCACCGGCTAATATTGACCATAATATACTACGAAGGAATGGTTCTAATACACGATAAGCAAGTAGAGCACATGCACCGCATACTAAAACAAATAGAATAGCTGCAGAATGAACAAATGCTTGACGAAAAGTTTGTCGATCACGATGCGACGCTCTTTCAGTTGGAAGTAGATTTAGAATTGATGAACCAAGACGACGAACACGATCATCTATAAATATTCATAGAATTCTTTAATAAAAAATTAGTATCATTTATTAGACAATTTACCATCATTCAAATTAATATTTTCCGTATTTTCGTGTTGTGTATTAGAATCGTCATGGTTTGCCATCAATCTTCAAAAATATTCTTTTACATATTTCTTCTCCCGACGGAACGCTATCAGTTTTAGTAAAAACTTGATACATCGATAGACCAGTTAGATTCTTCTTAACGAAAGATGACGCTCAGTTCTTGAGCAATATTATTAAATCATTAGTAATTGATATGTAATTTATACATTGAATATATAAATATTAAATCCTATATATTGCAAAATTAGACATATAATATATATGTAATAATCGTATTATATGATTATTGGCTGATGCTTATCTTAAAAATACATATATGACGTCACATGAACGGGTATATAATACATACTAATACTGTATTAAATGAATAAATGAATACATTTATATTATCGATAGAATTGATACAATGTGTAAATGATTTTATAAGTCAGTTTATTGAAAGGATTGCTTATTTATTTCATATATTAAATGCATGTTAATAAGAAATAGAATTTCAGATTATTTTTTAACATATGAAAAAAAAAGATCATTAGTTATTTCATCCTAAATGATTATTTAAATAAGAATATATTTATATGTATTTCATTTTATATGAAATGAAAATTTATTTTTGTTGTTTTGGTTTATTACCATTTGGTTGTATCACAACTGAATTAACTAGAGTTTCTACAGCTCCTTTTCGAGTAGAATTATTAACAGGAACATGTGTTAGATTTTGTGGTTCAGCATGTTGTTGTTCTACTTGCGGTTGATTTGAATCAGTAAATTTAACAGGTCTTCGTTCTTGTTTTATCTCCGCTACTTTTGCATTAACTGTCTGTCGTTGAACAGATTGTGAAACCACTTCTACACGTTGTTTAGTAACAGGCACAGCTGGTTGAGTAGGAGGATTCTTATTTACAACTTGTTTCGGTGCTATTTCAACAGTTTTATGAGGTACTGGTGTAGTTTGTTGTGCTATAGGTATTGGTTTTGCTGCAGGTGTTGGTTTTGCTACAGGCACTGGTTGTGGTACAGGTGTTCGTTTTTGTACAGGCACTGGTTGTGGCACGGGTATTGGTTTATGATTAAGTTGAGACGGTTCTTGATGTCGAATAGAAGGTTGTGGACTTGGTTGTTGTTTTACAGGTTTTCTTGGAGTATTTTTCTCTGCAGGTATATTATTGCTATCATATCTTATTGTCGTGTAATATGTATATGGTGGCGGCTTCTGATTTTCATCTTCTCCGTGTAATTCGAAGACTGATTTTTGTGAATTTGTTAAAAATACTTTCTTTTGTCCTCTTCTTCTTGCTAATATCATATCATGTAATGGTCTATGTTTCGTACTTTCACCATGAGTACGAGCTGTCTAAATATATTTATATTAAATTAATTATACAATTTCATAATCCTATTACTCGATGTGTTGATGCCATGATTAACGTTGTACTTATTCTTTCTATTTCTCACTCAAACTGATTTGCATAAACTTAACAACACATTTTTTTTGTGTTTAAAATAACAAACACAAAAACAAACAGAAACTATGTTTTTGTAATGAAATCATTCAGCACATAAATGGAATTTTTAAGTTCGTGAGAGAATTCGAAAAATATTCTTTAAATATATATTTTTAAAAAAAACATACAAAAAAACAATGTAACTATTGATAGTGACACATATTTTTTTCCTTTATTACATAAATTATTTGAACAAAAACAATAAACTTTATGTTTTGTTTTAGTTGAACGCATTGTATGACATCCATCACTTGTATCAATATTTCGTACATTTTTTAAAAAATCAAGTTCACCTTGTGATACACATTTTCGTATTGTTACAGATCGTTCATCTTCTTCAATTTGTTTTTTTGTACGTGCTTCAGTTTTTTCATACGATTTAAGACATTTACCTGGTCCATTTTCACTTTGACATTCTTCATGTGTATATTTACTTGAATCAAATTTTTTCATACATGCTGCTTCTTTAATTTCTTGTGGTTTATCATGATGTGTACATTTAAAACATGAAAATGTATTTCGAAAAGATGATTTTCGTTCAGCATATAATGGTAAAATTAATATAAAGGTTAGAAATAATAACATGAACTCTTGTCGACATAACATCTTTTACTTCTGTACGAATTGTCTATTTACTTTCGTTCTTTTGTCTATGATTATTTACATTGTTCAATGACTGATCTCTCTTCTACATTGAACATGAACAAATAGTTGAATAGATAGAGAAAAAGAAAAGAAAAAAGGAGAAGACAACATGCATGTTTTATTCAAATTGCTTCATCTACTGTTACTATAATGAAAAAAACGAGAGAGAGAGAGAGAGAGATAGTGAAGAAAAAAAACCGGTAGTGATCGATCGGGATTAACCTTGTACGGTATTCGGAGAGAATACTTCGTTCAATTGTTGACTAAAAAAAAACAACCATAGAAATAATTGAAAAAAAAGAAAAAGATTTATCAATTACCTGACACGAATAAATGTTGTACGACGACTGAGTTCTTTTAATTTACTAGCACCCACATAAGTACAACAACTACGAACTCCGCCTATAAATTATACATAAGTATTTATATAGACAAACATATATATATATATTTACCTAATATATCCTGTGCTGTATTAAGACAAGAACCACGATAAGGTACTTCAACCGTTTTACCTTCTGATGCTCGATATTCAGCAACACCACCCGACTAAAAGATAAATATTTTTATTCCCGAAGTATTATAAACAATTAAATTCTGATCCTTCGTATACATGAAAATATGTCAATGATACAATCTAGTTCATATTGTGCATATCCGGGTTACTATACAATAGTCATACTGATATAAGTTATCTATTGGTTCATTGTCATGAATATGAAGCCAAGAGGTACTATGTTCGTCTGATTTTATCAACCTTGAAATTACGGTAGAATTAAAAACATATGTCTATTTGTTAAGTATGAAACCCTTCCACTATTTTGCTTGTCATTTATATGGATTGATAGTTCTTAACGAGCATTGCTAGGTGTTCCTACGACATGCTTTATTATTCAATCAGTTTTAACATCTTTTGATGTATATGACAAAAGGTTTTGTTATTAAATTCAGTAAAAATAATTTTCTTACATGTTTATCCATTGCAGTTTTTGATGACATTCCATAAAAAAGTTTAAATTTACGTCCATTACGTTCAATTATTTCACCGGAACCACTTTCATCATGACCAGCAAGCATACCACCAAGCATAACAAAATCAGCGCCTACACAATCATTTTTCTCTTACTATAAAGATCTATATTCTTATTTTGTTAAACTTACCAGCTCCAAATGCTTTAGCAACATCACCGGGACTTGTACAACCACCATCCTATATAATTATTCTCATTATTATATCTTCTTACAAGAATAATCATTAACTTACGCTAACAATATGTCCACCAAGACCATGAGCAGCATCAGCACATTCAAGAATGCATGAAAGTTGTGGATAACCAACACCTGTTTTCAAACGAGTTGTGCATACACTACCTGGTCCTATTCCACATTTTACTATATCCGCTCCACTAAGAATAAGTTCTTCAACCATTTCACATGTCACAACATTTCCAGCCTATTCAAACAAAAAAAACCACTTTTCAAACTGTAAGAAACAAAATTTTCTAATTACAAATATTGTTTTATCAGGAAATTCTTTTCGAACAAGTCGAACAAATTCAACAAAATGTTCCGAATAACCATTTGCAACATCAACACAGATATAACCAAGGTCTGGTATAGCATTAATAACGTCCCTAGAAGAAAACAAAGAGTATTCACATTTTATCTATCAGGTCGCTATTTTGCACTCATTTCATGACGATAAGAACGACGTGATAAAATTTGAAAAAGTAAAAGAATTTACAAGTGATAAAAATGTCGTCATTAGGCAACATCCGGCCGGAAAGGGTTATACATTTCAAGAAATACTTGAATCCTAATAGAACTATTAAACATACCGTAATTTTTTAAAATCATTTTCTGTCATACCAGTTGAAATGGCAACATTCTAAATAAATATGATAATAATGAAATTATTTTTGCTTTTTTTGTCAATTTTTACTTGAAGTATTCCAGTATTTTCAGCAGCAAATTGTTTCCATTGATCAACTGAATAATGCTTATGAATAGTTGTAAATAATTTCAACTGAAGAAAAATAAAAAATTATGAATATATATTTTTTTTTGAAATATAAATTTCATTACTTTTGACAATTGTATTGCCATTTCAAATGTTCCAACTGTATCCATATTCGATGCAATAATAGGTATACCTTCATAAGTTTTTTTACTATGACGAAAAATAAATTCGCGTGTTAAATCTACATCAGCTCGACTTTTTAATGTTGAACGTTTTGGACGTATTAAAACATCTTTAAAATCAAGTTTTATATCATTATCAATACGTGGCATGTTGAATTTATCTACAATTTTAAGAAATTCATCATAACAATAGATGACAAAAACAATCAAACAAAAACAAAAAACAAGAAAGAATAACAAATCATCCTTAACAATACTTGTCTGATTTATATTTAAACTTAAAACTATTTATGCTTTTTTTTATTTCGGTATTGGTGGCCAGACAGATCTGACTTGTGTATGTAATGATTCCGGTAACCAAGTACAATAAATATCAAGTAAATCTTAATTAAACAGAAAAAAAATTAATATTAAATTTAGAAAAAAAAAATTGTTTTCTCATACATTGTGGTTCTGCTGACCAAATTTCTATTAATTGAGTTCGATTATCAATTTGTTTTGCTACTAGTGCATTGAGAAATTTTTGTGTTCGTTCCATAAGTGATGCCCAAGATTTAACCATTGCATTTGATGAACATAATAAAGCTGGATGAAATTGTAATAAACGTGGACATATAATACCATCAAGAAAATATTTTCCAAACCAACGAAAACGATCGATTGTATCTAGTGGAAATACAGTTTCAATTGATGGACCAAGTGACCATGATACTCGTTGACCAATAGTTGCTTTACGATGACAAACCATTTTATCTTGAATTTCATCATAACGTGGACATGGTTCATCTTCAATTGGACCAAATGAACATAAATGTGGATTCAATTGAACAATCCAATCCATTTGAATACCACAAATATCTAATTAAATATTAATAAAAACAAAAAAAATTATTCGAAAAAAGAAAAATTACCTTTAATAAATATTCGAGTTGTTTCATGTAATTCTTGATAACAGATAAATGTTGGTAAATCATTGACAAGAACAGATGATGGATGTATAAACACTGGTTCTTCAAGTAAAAGTGTCTAGAAATATATATATACATTTTTTTCAAATAAAAATTCTTCTATTTAAATTACTTGATAAGCATTATTTGCTTTATGACCATTAACCACGACAGGTCCTTCTATTCGTCTAAAAATATATTGAATTTTTGTTTTTTGATGAAAACAAAAATATTATAATTTACTTGGCTAAACGATCGACCATGCCAGCTGCAAGAATTTTTCG
>CAJNOI010000017.1:371734-389792 GCA_905250115.1 Adineta steineri | reverse complement strand
TTTGCCTGACGTCATTTATCAGGCTGCAGCGCAATAATAGAAAAAAAAGAAAAGAAAGAGAAAAGAGAAAGAATGTTCTACGTATCAGGCGACACACCTCTCGTTTTCTAATGTTGTTTTTGTCTTCCGATAGCAGCGAAGACTAAGCGCGTGATTTTTGCGGTTGTATATGCCTCGTGATAAAATATATATGATCAGGGGGGTGTGAATGCAATGGCGTGATACGCAAAAAATACGATTAAAATACTAAATGAAAAGAAAAAAATATCTACACATATTTTGGAGCCATCTGGAACGTTTTTTTTTTAAGACCTAGAAAATTCAAAAACAAACTGCGTAAAATACCGATATACCTGAAAAGTATAGATCTTCATTGATAATAGTACACTATATATATAAGAGATAAAGTAGATATCTCTTGTTTTGGGCACCTGTATGTTATCACATTACATTTAATATTTATTTAAAAAGATTAGAATGACCTATGTGCTTTATGCTATTTACTTCTATTATCATGATTGATGTTGAAGTTTATTTCGTTGTGCATAGAAGTAAAGAAAAAATAGCGTACTTAATTTTACGTCTCTAACACGATGAAACAAACAAAAGCAATAGATTGTGTTTACTTCTGAATTAACGTAGAGAAACAGAATAATGTGCGTAGGGGTGTGTGTGTGTAAAATGTGTATGAGAAAAAAAAAAGCTCTTATCTTTCGCAATACTTTTCTTTTTGTTTTCGTTTAAGTGCATACATCACGCGCTTAATAACTAAATCGATACAATATTTTTTTGCTAAGTATAAGAACATGTCTGATTTTGTAAAGATGGATGGAAAGGCATGTTTGTATCGAAATATCACTTAAGGGCAAACGCATGTTATTTATCAAAGAGTCAACAAGTTAAAATATCGTGTTTTTGAAAGCGGAAAATATTAATTTATATAATTGTAAGAAACGTTTAATTAGTTAAATAAATCGGAAATATCGCATCATTTTATTTGAAGGATAAATATTTATTTATAGTATAGACGTACGCATTTATAGTAAGGTTATATAGTATGCAATAATATATATGTATACATATATGTCATTATCAACGATAAAAAAAACTATCCTTGACGTACGCATTATTTAATATTACGCAGTAAAAGAATTTACTATTGACATTTCATAAAACAACAAATCATCGACGTAATTTTGTTTTTCTTTCAAAATCAATATAACCTTCTATTTTAAACTATTATAACAGGTATTATTTTCTGGAGAATATTGTCCTATTGATCATTAGTCTGATACTGGTATATAATTAGTAAGTCATGGATAGTAAAACTTTTCTCTATGATGACATCCATCAGATCAGGGACGGATATAGCTATTAGTTATAAACCGCCACCCCTGACCATGACACTAGTATAATATGAATCGTTTTGTTGCAATATCTTACCATTGTTTGAAAGTTTTTCTATTCATGTTGAATTCTTGAACATAATCAAAATCTAAAAAATCATAAATTACTTTATTATCATATATATTTGGAAGATAAACGAAAATCACAGTTTTAATCAATCGAAAAAAAGAGAAAACTCAAAAATTAATCATTTTTTTTATTTTTCTTTAATGATTCTTGGAGAACGATAGCTGCTGCAAGATCTTCAATAGCGATGCCAACAGATTTAAAAATTGTTATTTTTTCATTCGATATTTCCTGACAAAATTTTTCATTATTAATTAATTCTCCAAGTTCAGCTATAATTTTAGCCTGTGATTGAATTATTTCACCTGCTTCTTTCATTGCACTTTCTCGACTATCAACAATCACATTTGTATCTGATGATAACATAAGATCATCAGCAAGTTCACGCATTGTTGCACGAAATGAACCAACAGCTAAATATAGAGTAGCCTATCAATGCTGTAAAACAAAACTATATTAATTTACCATTAATATGTACACCTTTTTTCACTTGTTTCAAGCTAATAAGAGCTTGTTCACTAGCTGTACATGTACAAATAACATCTGATTCTTGTATACGATTATCATTTAAATCTTCTACTATTTCGATATTATTTAATTTTTTTGAATATTCCAATTGTAAATTAATCGCATTTTTCGTAGTTCGACTCCATAAATAAATCTTAAATATACAAAAAAAAAATTTTTTTCTAAATAAATCAATATATTTTTTGTTCGTACCTTATTCCATTTAAATAATTCAGTAAAAACATCAAGATGTGCTTCTCCTTGAGTACTACAACCAACTATAGTTAAAGTTGCATTTTTCTTTTGATCATCTGTCCATTTTGAAATTGCTAATAACTAAATTTATCGAAATAAAATTAGTCATCTATAAAATAGTTTACTTTATACATTAGTTGCAAGAAAAGAAGTCGTTGCAGTACGTCGTGCAGTTATTTCTTGTGCATCAGCTATCTAAAATATTATAGATATAAACTAGAACTTTTCAATATTATGATCAAACCAAAAGTAAACGACCATTATTTGAATCAAATAATGAAACAGCACCGTCAATAGCTGGTGAACTTTCCGGAAAGCTTGTTATTGTTTTTACGCACATATAACCAAGTTGACTATCAATACATGGTAAATTTAAAAGTGCACTAAAATTTAGTTTGTAAATTATAATTTAAAAGAAATTCTATTTTCGTTTTATACTTTTGTTGATTACCGATGGATAAAATTGAACGTAAAGGTTGTTCAATTGATGAATCATGTTTTGAATAACGATAGAGTACATCGGAAAGTATTTCTAATAAAGATGAAAGTGATAAATTTCGTTTTACAGCAAGTTTATCGAAATACATTTTATGTTTTTCTCTAATCGTACAATATTCATATATTCCTATCAGTAGAAAACTAACCAATCACAACAAGTCTTCTTGGATAAGAAAATACTAGAGTTCGATAGATGACAGGACTATTCACATTACATTATTGAAGTAATGACCGCTGGAAAGAAGTTTAAAACGACTCTATAGCAATGATCCTTACTTGCAATAGCTATAATAAAATTTCCAAGATCGAGGGGCCTAGCCATATAAGACGGAAGGTATACTAAAAAGCATGCATAATCTGTAAGGTTATTATTTTGTATAAGTTCACAGCAAGGGCGAAATTTTTAATGATTAATGTAGTTATACAGTATAGTGTCTGAGTGATATAACAACATAAAAAAGTCTATCGACAATTATTTTTGCACTCTACTAAATCTGAATTAGGAATAATTGTTTGTCTTCTTTTTTTCATGTTTACACTTGAAAAAAAATCATTCATTTTCAAACAGATAAACTGAATGCCTTTCGTTTTCATATTATCGAGTGCATTTTTTTGTCTTAATCATGATTTTTGTCGTCGTTTTCTATTCTTTCTTTTATACAATACACCTTATGTATTGATCAAATAGACAACAACAACAACAAAATATATATTTAATATATAACAGAGAAATAAAAGAAAATAATAATCGGATAAAAAGAATGTGTATTAGAATAGATCATGACAATTAATATCAACCATTAATATTATGCTTTTTTCGTAGTTTATTTATATTTCAACATCTTATTTTCGAATAATTTCTTATCAATATTTGCAAAATCTTTGATATGTTGATTCATCTATAAAAACTACTTACACTTAAGCCAATTTTATCAAATATAGTTAAAACTTTGATAAGATCACATGATGTTCATCAATATCCAATGATTTATATTACTTTATGAAATATATCTTATGTTGTTATAAACTGAAAATAAAAAACTCTAAAGATGCTATTTATTAGATATTCGGACAGGAACAAAATAATGAATAAAAATCAAATTCATTATCTTTTCTTAAATATTCAGATTTTTCTTCTATAAAATTGTTCAATCGACTTTCTTTGAGTAAACTCGATTGTATAAATAATCATATGTACTTGAAATTCTTTTTCTCAATTAAATTTAATTATTCTTTTATCCCAAGAATTCATCTTCTGACAAAACAAAGTAATGTTCACTATTTTGAAAATATCCATTGAGCGAATAGATTTCGTCTAAAATAGATCGATTGATATTATTTCAGATATTGTATTAAAAATCTACGAAAATTCATGATGAATTACATGAAAGAAAAAATTGATTATGTAAATTTTATGGAAAAAGATTAAATGTAATTGTTAATAAATATTTGAAAAGTAAAATTAAGTACATATTTTATGTGAAATTAATCAATTAGTATGTTCAAAGATCATTTAACATGTTTAACTATATTTGTTATTTTATATAAAAAATATAAATAAGATAATTCATTTATCGTTAATAGAACAAACAACGAAGGATCTAAAAAGAAATATGTTTATTATTTGTAATGAAACATGTCAAATACTTTATTTAAATTCAAAACAATTCAACAATTTACTCAATATTCATAGAACATATTGTGTGATAAATTTTATTATCTATTATTGATAATAATCTCACTATTATAAAATGTAATACAATATATGAACATTAGCTCAAAAATTTCGATTCAATTTATATAGTAGAATTACTTAGATATATAAAAGATCAATGTAAAATCATTGACAGAAAAACATTTTTCTATTTATTTTCATTGTTGACAAATTCATTCAGATCTAACAATTCAATCTTTACTGTATTTATCCATAATAGTCAAATTTCTATTCTATATTTTATTCAGATGTTTATTAAAGTTGTAAAAAAAATACATTTTTGCTGAGTTTGTAATCATAACTCCATAGGAAAACTGTGATTATTCATCAATGAAACGTTTTTCAAAAATTCTCCATAGATTTTGCGTAATCATTGATTTTTGTATATAATCACGAATAATGAATAGATCAAAAACAAATATTTAAAGATTTATTAAATTCACAGTTATATAGAATTTCTAATATTGTACATGGAGAAAAATGTGGTATAGAGATATAAATCAGAATTACTTTAAGTTTATTTAAAAGTGTTGCTCTGGCAGACTAGTGTGTTACCACCAGTCCGCACAATTTCGTCATCGCAACATGTATTTGATCAGTAAAGATCATTTACCTCTTGGTAAGTTGTAATAAGCAATTTTCCTCGATAGTATGTGGAGCACGACATCAAACTTGTCTTTCTATATATCACATCGAGCATATTGAAAGGAAAACGAAATGTGTAAAGATCCAGCAGATGTCGTGCTCCACATACTATTGAGAAAAGTTGCTTATTACAACTTACCAAGAGAATTTATTTCTTACTTTTGATGATATCAATAATCAGACGTTTGCACGGATTTTAACGAATAATGTCAAATACTAATACAATCAAGATTGGTACACATAATGGTCATTTTCATTGCGATGAAATATTTGCCTGTTTTCTATTAAAAAATCTACCTCGTTATGCTGATGCAGAAATTATCAGAACTCGTGATCCAAAGATATTAGCCGAATGCGATACCGTTGTTGATGTTGGTGGTATATTCAATGCTGAACAAAAACGATTCGATCATCATCAAAAAACATTTACCGATACCTTTCATTCTTTACGACCAGAAAAACCATGGACAATCAAATTATCCAGTGCTGGTTTAATTTATGTACATTTCGGTCAAGAAATATTAAAAGAATTATTAAAAAAAGAAACAATGGATGACAGTGTTAGAGATCATTTATCAAAAATTTTATTTGATAAATTATATGAAAATTTTGTACAAGAAATTGATGCTATTGATAATGGAGTTGATATTGGTGAAAATATGAAATATAGAATTAGTACAAATCTTAGTGCACGCGCTGGATATTTCAATCCAGCTTGGAATGATCCAAATCCTACAGAAAAAGAAGAGACTGGATTTAAACAAGCCATGGAATTAATTGGTAATGAATTTCTTGATAGATTTCATGATTATATTCATCGATGGTGGCCAGCAAGATCATTACTAGAACAAGCTATTGCTAAACGTTTTGATATTGATTCATCCGGTTCAATTCTTGTGTTAGATCAACCATTACCATGGCGTGAACATTTATTTGATATTGAACAAGAAGAAAAAGAAAAACTTGGTGATAAAATAAAATATGTTCTATATCCTGATTCAAATAAAACATGGCTTATACAAGCTGTTCCATTAAATAATAAATCCTTTGAGAATCGTTTATCATTACCTAAACAATGGCAAGGTTTACGTGATGATGAATTAAGTACAAAATCCGGTATACCAGGATGTATATTTGTACATGCATCTGGTTTTATTGGTGGAAATGCTACATATGATGGTGTTTTAACTATGGCACGACGTTCGCTTGAATTAGAGCATACAAAAGAATGAAAATAAAACTATTTTATGTCACTGTTTTTTTCTTGAATATCAACTTAAGCAGTGTAAAATTAAAAAAAAGCGTTGAACAACATAAAAAAAAAAAAAAACAAACCAGCTGATCAAATACATGTGGCGATGACGAAATTGTGCGGACTGGTGGTAACACACTAGTCTGCCAGAGCAACACTTTTTAATAAAATATTATGTAATATTATTCATTCTCTAGTTGATTATTTGGTGTAGTTCTCTGTTTAGATATAATTACTTGAAAGAAAATGACTATTTTAAGGAGATAGTATTGTTACACACTTGTATATTTAACGTATTACTATTGGAAAAGTCTTTTATTATAGTTGGTTGAAAATAATAAGTGAAGAAAGAGTTTGAATTTTGTTGCTGTTTAGATATTACTGAGGTTTTGTAAGATAGACGAAAAGTGTTACTGATAATAATAAAATGCTGAAGTAAAGACAATGATAAGAACGAATTTGTCTAGTACAAAAGCACAAGAGAATTTGTTATGTGATTTAGAATCGTTTTTATAGTTTGATATAGATTAGTTCAGATATCTGTCTGTGCATAACCATACTAATACTATAAACTTATTATAGGATGACACATGATGAATAAAAGAGAATACGAATTACTTAGTACTCCTTACAACATGACATACTCGAATATGTTTTTTGTTGTTATACATTTGATTTTGTAAAAGTAAATTCGGATGATGATGACTAATCAATGTCTAATATATACATATAACTATAAAGAATTGAAATCATCAAACAATTACAACACCTTCTTCGCTTCATAATTCTAATAAGAAACGTTCTATTCAGATGAAATCTCAAATATTCACAATCTTTTAATATTAGTTTTATTACATAAGATAAACGATGCTAAACTAAAAAATGAAAAGGTTAAACTGTTTCATCAATCTTGTCAATGATTGTTTGTTTTGAATTTCATTTTAGTTATATAAAATAACTTTAATCAAATAATGTCAATAATTCATATATGACATGCATATAGATGAAAAAGAAAAATCTCTTTTCTTCACCTTAATCATTAAAAGAGATTCATTTCTATTTGTTAACTTTAAATTCTAGTTTTTCACTGATTTCTAAACTAACATTCAAATTATTCTTTGACTATTCATTCGATTATTCAATAAATATTTATGGAAGATATGTATGTAGATAGTAAATGCAATTTCACTGTCACAACTTATGTCATGATAGAAAACGTCACAATAAAGAACTGTTTGTTATTCAATCAGTCTCATTTTCCGTACATCATAAAAATAAATTTAATCAGGAATTAATTCTAGTTT
The DNA here is from genome assembly GCA_905250115.1 of Adineta steineri. Classification (NCBI taxonomy): domain Eukaryota; kingdom Metazoa; phylum Rotifera; class Eurotatoria; order Adinetida; family Adinetidae; genus Adineta; species Adineta steineri. The sequence goes on along the minus strand of CAJNOI010000017.1, from coordinate 382,144 downwards.
CATCTGCTTCACTAACTAGAACTAATTGAAGATAAAATGACATTTGAATGTTATAGTATCGGGTAAAACAATACTGGGAAGGCTGCTTAGGAAAGTTGGGAAGGCTAGGGGTTCCCAAGTCTTATATAACTTGGATCGATAGTTGGTTAAGAAATAGATCAGGATTTATTGAAATTAACAATATAAGATCCAGATTTTTTCCGATAGAGAAAGGGGGGCCGCAAGGGTCATCGCTGACCCCGGCGATCTTCATTACGTACCATTGCGATATGTGGTCGTATCTCCAGAACTCTTTACCTAACTTTTTCGCTGATGACCTAGCGTGTGTGGTAGGAGGAAGAATGGGAGTTCAATATTCGTTACAATGTATTGACCTGGAACGAAAGCTCCAAAAACTTTTCGAGTATCTTGAGTACTACTCGATACTCTCGGTCCAACCGATAAATTATAGGAAAACCGAGATGATCTGGTCGTCCAGAGCCATTCCTAAACCCCGTTTTGAACTTGCGATGGGGGGCCAACATATATCTTGGGTAAAGAAATATAAGTACCTAGGATATTTGTTGTCCCCCAAATTAAGCTGGGACAGCTTGATCTCAGCCTATAAAACCAAGATTAGGCAAAGGGTAGGGATAGTTAAGTCGTTCAGATTATACGGAACGTCCTCAACCGAATTCCGAAGAATCCTATTTACAACTTTCGTCAGACCCCTTTTCACTTGGTTGTTTGTTATTTTTCCGCTCTTGACCCATCGCCAGAGAGATGATCTCTCACACTTCTTCGTTACTTGCCTTAAGAGAACCCTAAGGATCCCCCACTGGAATGATTTTCTTTTTGTTTCTTTAACTAACGAAAAATCGTTAGAAAATTACTGTTCCACCTACTTGAGAAAATACATTAAGGGACTGAGCAATACCACCGATGAACTTCTCCTCTATGAACAAGCTAACTTTAACTTCTATAGAAATCAGTGGCTTAGGAAGGACTCGATCATTAAATTTATATATAGATCAAAACGTATAGTTCCCTATAGTTCCTCCATTGAGAATATCCTTTGTTGGATAGATAAGAATGTGGAAGATTCGATCCCCTCAATTAATAATGATGATCTTAACATCTTGAGAAACTTTCCTGAATCTTTCTTATAATATTTTCTCCTCTTTTTGCCTTCCTTCTCTTCTACTAATGCGTGTTGTCATTTGTTTGTTTTTTTTCTTCGATTGATTTCTAATTTCAACTTGTATATGTCATCTGCATGGTGTTACTGATGGTACGCTTCTCTTAATATACTAGTGTTGTTGTACTTGTGTTATAGTGCTCACCTATTTTTATATTTAAATTCATTTATTGTCAGATATTATTCCATGGATTATGTATTAATAGGCCGTAAGGCATTAATTAACTTAAATACAGCATAATAAAAAAAAAAAAAAAAAAAAAAAAAAGTATCGGGTAAAACACTATCGATCCTCAAAACATATTGTAATGACAAAATTTAGCAAACTAGTAATAATATTAATTTGTCAAAGCAATACTCGAGAAAAGAAAACAAATGAAAATCAAACAAAAGTGTTGATGGATAAATAATTTAAATATTATTTTTAAGTTTAGTTCTTCAGTTATTCGGTTTGATAAGTAGAACAATTCTAACATTAAAAAAACTTGATAATAATAAGAAAGTGACATGCATTAACCAATAGTATGATTAATATATTTTCATTTCCAATTTCTTAGATGATTCCCGTGTCCCGAAGGAAACGGGAGTGGACCAAACTCAACGGCACTGCAGTGTCGAGATGATCCGTGGCACAGGTCCGAGTGAACTCGGGTGATCCTGGCCGATGTCCAAAAATCCGCTTGAAAGAGCCTGACCTCAATGAGATCAGCGCCGGCTTTCAAACCGACGAGAACAGATACTACACTTTGATCTTAGCCGAAAAGGCCGAGAAGCGATAACGAAATACACAAATTCAACTTTCTTTTCTTTCCTATGGACATACACATTTCACTTTTCCATAAAAGAAATGAAGAAAGAATGTATTTTATTTTAACTTACGACATTACAGTATATATAATTTATTCATATGATGAATATTGTGCAAGAATAATAAATCATATTGCAATATATTTTTATTTATTTTTCATTTTAATTTAAAAAAAGTGTTGCTCTGGCAGGCTAATGTTACCATCAGCCTGCACAATTTCGTCATCGCAACATGTATTTGATCAAGTGGGATCATTTACCTCTTGGTATAAAGTTGTAATAAGCAACTTTTCTCGATAGTATATGGAGCACCACATGTGTTTTGTCGTTGTATATATCATATGAAAAGAATAGAAAGAGAAAAGTGAAATGTGTAAAGACACTGTAGATGTCGTGCTCCACACAGTATCGAGAAAAGTTGCTTATTACAACTTACCAAGAGGTAAATGATCCTAGCTGATCAAATACATGTTGCGATGACGAAATTGTGCGGACTGGTGGTAACACACTAGTCTGCCAGAGCAACACTTTTTAATTAAAAACAATTAGAAATTTCATTCACTCTATGTTTCATTCTATGTCTTGTTGAAATATAATTATTTTGAAGATAGCGATCATTCTAAGTGTAGGTAGTCTTGCTATGTACTATAATATCTGTGATTCATTTTTACTCGAAAATAATATATATGTAGAAAGAGTTTGTGTTCTTTGGTTGTTAAGTTTGAAGAAATATTTCAACAATTATTTATGTTGTTAAATGTACATTATTAAAGCATTTCATTTTTGTTGTATTTTATTATTATTCAGAGTTTGCTAGGAAAGTGAAAATTGTCACTAATAATGAGGAAGTTTTGCAAAGATATATATGTATATTCAATTGTGTTTTACTTGATTGTTGTACGGTATAAAATATACTTCAAGAAGATTCAATATTGAAAATAAAGAAAGTAAAAATCGTAAAAACGAATGAATTTAGTAAGGAAAAAGCAAAATAACACGAAGGGAATGATGGTGTAGGGATGGATGTTGGTATAAAAATAATATCTGAAAGCGCTCACACCCTCAACATGGACTACACTGTTAGATGGTTTACCTGAACTAAGGAATGACGATAAAGAGGCTTTAGAACGTGAAATGTTTGTAGAAGAATGCCATAAAGCTTTAATGTCAATGCTAGATCGGAAATCTCCGGGTGACGACGGTATATCAACAAAGGTCTGACGAATCATATTTTCCATGATCGGTATTCGGTATGTGCAAATAATCAATGTTGCTGAAAACAAGAGATAATTTTATCAAGGGTTTCGTCGTGCTCTGTTAGCACTATTGAGCAAAAAGAATACACCCACTGGTGATATGAAAGATTATAGGCCTTTATCATTGATGAATATCGATTATAAAATCTTATCAAAGGTGCTTATTATGCGATTACAAAGAGTTCTTTGTTCAATCATTCTTCGGGATCAATCATGTTTGATTTTAGGCCGTACAATGCGAAATAATATTTTATTGATCCGATCGATTATAGAACACCAACAACGTATTCGAAATCCCATTGCTCTGGTCGTTTAGGACGAAGAAAAGGCCTTTGATCGCGTCAACCACCGTTATCTTGTAGGGGTTTCGCAGGTATTTGGGTTTGGTTTTAAATGTATTCGATGTGTTTCTTTATTGTACGGAAATGGCTCATTTAGAATAAAAATCAGCAACAGTCTCTTAACGTCAATCAGATTTAACTTGGGTGTTAGGCAGGGTTGTAGTCTCTCCGGTGCATTATTTGTAATCTCAAAAGAACCATTGTTGCATCGTATTCGAATGAATCACACCATATCCGGTATCCTTCCTCCAGGTGGTCATTTTCAAATTACTCTGAAGAACAATGATGCTGAACAGATCAGGATAAAGGCTTTAGCATATGCAGACGATGTTACGACACTTGCACGCAAGCTTTTGGAGCAAAAACCAATAACTTTAAGACTGAAATACTCTGAATTTCAAGTTGGTTACCACCACCACTCTTTGAAGCTAGAGTGAGGTTAGACTGGTGCACCTTCCTGGGGATACCTATGAACACTGGAAATTTTACCATCATCAGAATTAACCCGTAAGATAAATATTATCAAACAACAACTTGGATATTGGTCCCAAATCAATCTTTCTTTTAAGGAACGTGTTACAGTTTTGAAAATTTTTATTCTCAGTAAACTTATTAACTGATTTTGATTAACCGTAAATGAATCTGAACTACAAAATCCTTTCGAAAACTCTTAACAATAGGCAGAAATTTATTATAGAACGGATTATACATATCAATCAAGCATATTGTGTACCAAGTAGAACGATTAATGATAATATTCATCTGATTCGATCATTAATAGAAGATCAGAAAACAGTTATAGATCTCATAAGCTTAGTTTTATGAGATCAAGAGAAAGCATTCGACAAAGTTGATCATGTATATTTACTTGTCGTTCTTCAAACTTTTGGATTCGGCGATAACTTTATTAAATGTATATCATTGTTATACGCAAATGGTTCATCTTGAGGGTGTGGATGTGGGTATTTTATTCATTCCACATCGAAAGCCACACATACAGCCACGCCATTATGCACCTGCTCAAATAACAAAACGATGTTCCTCTTTTAAAGAATTATTTTTACATATTTATTCTACCAAATGGATTATCATAGGAGGTGATTTTAATTGTACACCGAATAACCAACACGATAGAATTAAATTAAATGTGCAAATAGATAATATATTTTATCGCATATTTCTCAAAGAGGTGATCAATCCATTATCATTAACTGAAATAATTAGACGTAAACAATCAAAAAAAAATTATTTATTCATATCACGTTGATGCAAGAAATATTCATAGTCGCATTGACCTTCATTTTGGTTCAAATATTGTATATAAAAATAAGCATGAAATTGGTTATGCACCTGTGGGTATATCAGATCATGGTGTATTAGTGCTATCTATTAAAATACTACCATTAATCAATGATAATATATATCGTAGATGGATCTGTAATGCCAATGCAATCAAAAAGGGAATCATTTTTAGAGAAATTCCACCCCCTATTGGAACAGTATTAATAACACAACTGATTGGTCGAAGGATTTCAAAACTAGTCTAATCATGATATTGCAAGGAGAAGAAAAAAGGACTTAATCGAAAAACATCACGAAAATGATTAGACAAAAATTGGATGATGCCTTAACAGAAAAATTCGTTAATGCTATTCCGAGTCAAGATGACCGTCATATTAAATGTCATAGAAATTTAACTAATGCAATATAAGCATATGATAAAGCTAATCAGTCGAGAATAGATTATCTTATTGATCCAACCAAAGACTGTGTTAAAACAGATAATGAAATGATGGAAAATTGTTGTAATTCTTATCATTTTATCAAGATGGTTAATACAGCTAAGGAAAAAAGTTACTTTTAATGATAGATTCCTTAATGGCCTTCTTACACTTACAAGAAAGAAAGTGAATTTAATGAAACGATGGCAAATTTTCGACCTCTTTTACTTATGAATATTGACTATAAAATTATAACTAAAGTCTTAAGTACACGACTATAAAAGGTTATTAACAAAATCATACATTACAATCAATCATCAGGTGTTCCCAGAAGAACTATATATGATTACATGCATCTAATACGCCTAAATCATAGATTATCACTCACGTAACCGAATAGCAATTGGATTAGCAACATGGGAGCAGGAAAAAGCCTTTGATAGGGTAAATCACCTTTATTTTTTCGAGGTATTAAAACAATTTGGATTGGGATGCAATTTCATTAATTTAACTAAATTGCTTTATACCATTGCCACTTTTACTATAAAGTATCCTTTAACTCTGGAATTAGACAAGCTTGTTTATTTTATGGTTATCTATATGTTATGTGCTTAGAACCCTTACTTAATTTGATGAGGAGAAATCCCAACATACCTGGTGTAGTAATTCCTGGTAGTCAATGTAAAACAATTGTTCGTAAAATTCTTAAAAATGATAACACAAAAATATTGAAATTAAAACATTAGCATATACTGACGACGTATGTACATTTATTTTCAATACAAATAATGAATTTGAAATTTATGAAATATTTAAAAAATATAGTTATGCGTCGCATGACAAAACAAATGGTGCAAAGATAATAATTTTTTGAATAAGTGACTGGCTAGATCCTCTTCAATTCAATGCAAAAAATTCAAAGAGAAAAATGTAGTTTCCTAGGTATATCAATGGATACTCAAGGACAGTTACAATATCAAGAAACAAATAGGTTTATGGTCTTCAACTGGATTAACATTATGCGAAAGATCAAGTATATTGAAATGTTTCATAATTAGCAAATTAGTATATTGTTTCTCATTAATGGTAATTGGGGGTGTGATTACGGTTAAAATATCTCTTGTGACCCACACTCACACGCTGTTTTATGATTGTCTTTGTGTCTTTCTACTGTTTAAATCTGTATTGTAAAATATATTAATAAGAAAATTTGTTTAATAGCAACATGAAAAAACAATATAATAAATCAAGAAGGTGATTGGCATGAGCACAACTGGCAGAAACATGAGGTCATATAGAAGACTAGGTGTATCGATCTGATTTTTTCGCTGAAATTCTACGAGGTTTCAAGAAGAAACTACATGTTTAGATCTAAGTCGTGCAGTGAAAGAATAGTGTAAGCAGATGATACTACCTCAGCAATTAAGCATTTATAAAATACAATATTAAATGTAAAGGGAGAAGAACATAAGATAAGTTGTTGTTACAAGAATTTCTGTTTATTAATAACATCGATGTTTGAAACTATGTAGTAACTCGATGATAACATTGAATAAGCAAAAGCGGAGTCGCAAATATTTAAACGAAGTTAGTTTAATATTGACACCATTGAAATCCAGGCGGAGAGTCATATATGGTTGTGAGATAGTTAATAATTAATTAATTCATATCTATCCAATTAGTATTCATTGCAGTTTATAAGCGTGACTCTTGTTGCTCCGGCATTTCTCTTTTGACTTGTCTATTAGTCACTGGTGGCCGCGCAGTTGCTCGATGACAACATTTGCAGATAATCTCCTTGAATTCCCGACGGAATGTTCCAGATACAGTACAAAATATGTAAAAAGACGCTGCATTACTCGTATAGAAAAGAATGCGACCGACAAGTACAATGAGATTTTCAATCTGTAAGCGTATCTGGCTTTTGCTGGCATTCATGTAACTGGTCGCTGCAACTTCAATAGTAATGATCGGAAAGAGAATATTCGTTACAAAATGCACCGACACTTCTGCGAGTACCATCTTCAGCAACTGTTGATCTCGACGATGAAAACCAGCATTACCGATGTCTGCAGTCAATCCAACGCGAGCATGTCGTTGTTTCATGTTGAAAAAGGCCATAGATCCAAAGATAGTTGTCAATGCAAGTGGAATTATAGCAATGGTGGCTATGCTGTAAACATTGTACCAGATATAGTAAATACCGAACTGACCACATTGTCCATTTTGAATTGTTGTCATGATCAATGCAAGAGAGCCAAATGCATGCCAAACAATAGTAAAAACGCCCAAAAGCCATCGTGCTATAGAAAGTCGGCTGAGTGATCGTAAACGAGCACTGCTACTCGTTATTGCAAAACGATCCATACTTGCCAAAACAATGAAGTATCGACCCATTTGTCCCCATACGTGAGGTAAATAGACGCGTACTTTACAAAAAATCGAAGATCCCACCGATGGATCACCACGATCATAAGTATACATAGAGAATGTAATGATGAATGTAAGAAAAAAAATGTTCATTACAGATGCAGCTAAGAGATACATTGAGCAAACATTCTGGCGATGCTTCCTGAAAACCAACACATTACATGCGTTACCAATATTGCCCAGTATCATGCAGGCGGGCATTGCATAATGATTAAGTAGATTTTGAACAAGTGACAATGTAGGTGATGCCATTATTCTTAATGTCGTCTCTTAGATAATGACAGCTTTCAAAATGATGGCATATGTTTAATCCACTACTTTGATGTTTCAATTAAATAGTTAGTAAAGCAAATGTCAGGCATTCATCTCCTTTAATGTATCTCATCAAAGACACACTACCAGTTGTTCTGTGAATCAGAGGCACGCCTACTATTTATTCTCGATTCAACAGTTCAAAGCCAATTCTTTCTATTATTTAAATATAGTAAGTTAACAAGGTTTACTAATATAAAGAAACGACGATAATATCAAAAATAAATATTTTAATAATTTTATTAATATTAGTAAAGAACGAAAAATAATGAATATATCACGCAAGGTCTTTCGAATTATCTTTTCAAGCGAGCTGATCCTTCTATCAATAGTTTAATGCCATTTTTTAGTTCCTTGATATATAGTCTAATTTTAAATAAATGTGTTTTTGATGTAGTTTCATATTAATTTAATACAGTTGAATGCATCATAATTTATTTGAATACAATGTCATGCATTTTAATATAATCTAATTTTAATTAAATGCATTTTGGTGTGTTTTAATGCTTTGTTGATAATGTATGTTTTCTGCATGATATGCTAAACGTAATGATGTGGTATTCTCTTCATCAAACGACTATTGACGGGAATATTTTGCAACATAAGTTTTTAAGCAAGAGAGGGTGTGGGTGTCCGTAAACATTTATTTGAACTAACAGTAACTTCAGTTCTTCAAACTATCGAAACATATGCGCTACAAGAAAATAAGTTCATCTACTGCTTTTATTCCTCGATTAATTTTTGTATCGCAAAATTTCACAATGCTAAATTTTTAAGTATTTATCAAATATAATAGAACTTTGTAGAATATATTTTTATTTTTTCCTTTTTATAAATACTCGTCATGTACTAACAAATTATACATACAATTTAATTTTGAGAAAAGTGTAGTATATTATCAGTATAATAATTAATAATCTGTTTTCTAGAAATTTATAAAATCATTTAAAATTATTTGAACATTTCTTGGAGTATCAATGAGAAAATGTAATTGATCTAGATCAAAAATATACGTTTCCTCTTGAACTCGAGCGATATTATAAAAAAATAAACATACATTATTAAACTCAAATTCTGATAAGCAACAACGTTTATCTACTCTATCGCGTTATTTACCTTCTCAATATCTATTTGATAGTAGTTTAACTGATGAAATAGCTATTTTTGATTTTTATCTCGACTGCAATTAGTCAACAACAATTCAATTCACTTCCAGAAAAATCTTTAGAAATTTCTCTATTTAGAAAAGATGATGATAAGCCAACATTAATTCAATGTACAGCAGATGATAAAATAAGAATAGATTTAGTTTAAATTAATCTTCAAATACAAATATACAATCTGATATCATACCATGAATGATTTATTTATATGAAAAATTTTAATAATCCAACTGTTAAATTTAATGTAAAATTATTTCTTATACGTCTTATTAATCATATACACGCAGTACTTGAACCGTTCAAATATAAAATTAAATGTTTTAAAAAGTCTTCTTTATCATAGAGTTCTATAGCAATTTCAAATGAACTTGATTTAACATCAATTCAATATCTTTTAGAATATTTATTTATCTCTAAATTATACACATAAAAACCTAATTTAGATTTAATTAAACAAAATTAGTTGAATCATGGAAAGATCATATTTATAAATTAATATCTAATTCAAATATAAAATGAAAATAAAATGCAATAGGTTTATCATTAACCGGAATATTATTAAATGTTAAAAATGTTGAAAATGAATTAAATTAATGTTTATTAGAACAATTAAGTTTTATATTAAAATAGCATAGTTGTAAAGCAATTATTTTACTGTTATGGAGAAACTAATATTTGGTTTAAAAAAATGATTTGAAGATTTTAAAATCGAATGTTTAGAAGCAATGATTGCAACACATTACAGAATTTGATTCAGCATATTTGGTATGGGTGTAGGTGGTTTTAGATACTTTCTTTATTTTCAGTATTTAATCTTCTTTAACCTTATTTTATACCGTACAATAATCAAGTAAAACACAATTGAATATACATACGTATCTTTGCAAAACTTCCTCATTATTAGTGACAATTTTCACCTTCCTAACAAACTCTCAATAATAATAACATGTAACAATATAAATCATTATTTGAATATTTCTTCAAACCTAGCAATCAAAAAGAAACAAACTCTTTCTTCATATGTTTTATTTTCGAGTACGAATGAATCAATGGTGTTATAGTGCATAGCAAGACTACCTACACTTAGACTGATCGCTATCTTCAGAATAATTATATTTGAACGACACGAGGCGAAGAATAAACCATATAGAGTGGATAAAATTTCAAATTGTTTTTATTAAAAAGTGTTGCTCTGGCAGACTA
>CAJNOI010000017.1:232487-371634 GCA_905250115.1 Adineta steineri | reverse complement strand
ACATGCCCAAATGGCGTGATCATAGGGGAGTAAAATCATATATTTCTCTTCGATATTTTTGAGTAGAAAAGTGACGTATTTTGCTTAGTCATTATTTGCTTGATTCGCACTCGATAATATCTTTAATATGTATATTTATCATCTAGCGATACAATAAGAAAAGAAACTGATAAATTACAGATATAAGAATATCCAAATGATGATGTAACGTATGTTAAGTAATAAACTTATTTTAAAACCTTATCTTTCTATAGGATTTATAAAGCATTATAATTTGATAAAGTAAAAATATTTGATTATTTCTTTTACGAATATTTGTGAACAGAGTTTTGTGACGAAGAAGAATCTTAATTCGATAATAGTCATCATCCAATGATATATGATTATTTTTCAATATAAATTGAATAATGTTGCGTCCAAAAAACGCATATTCATCTGCTCATATATACATCGTTTTACTTCCAATTGAATGATGATAAAAATCAAAGTTTATATCTATTGTTATGATGTTATGAACGACTGTAAAGAGAACTGAATGACTCTTTCAAAATCGAATATTGATGACATCTATATTTAGTAACATAATTAAGAAGGATTAAGACGAATGCAATGGTAAACAGACATGGTTGAAAGAGTAAAACATAATAATTTCAATCGAACATAAAATAAATAAATAAGAAAAACTATATTTGAACCGATTTAAGAATAAGTATTAGTTCAAGCTTATATAACATTTATTATTACATATTTGATCATTTAAATAATACAATCATGAAAATTTCAATCAACTAAGGTGTTGTGAGTATGAAATGAGTATTGATAATCTTTTTTCATCTTGTTCCCTTTTTGTGGAATAATTGGAATAGGATTAAGAATCTTCTTGTACAGGATGGTATGACATATTATTTTTTTAGTAGTTTGCTGATAAATACCTCTGATATTTATGTAAAAGGAAAACATTGAAATCATTTTGAATGAATAAAGAAGATACCGCAGATAACTATGAAAGAAAAAGATATATTTACTATTTTCAAACACTACGAAAGTCATTAATACTACATTCGTGTCGTTCAAGAACAAGTCGACGAATATTAATTTGGATAATTAACATAAAATTTCTGAGAATAAACAAATAAAAACAAAGTATTAAGTTTATTTAATAGTCAAAGTCTTACTCGAACTTCTTCAACTCTTTCTTTTACAATACAATAATGTAGTATTATACTTCATACCATATATATTTCAGTACTTGATGTTGAACATTTTCATCATCAAAATAACGAAATTCAATCAATAAACGATCACGTTAAAGGTGAAATCATAAAATGATTAAGTGTATCATGAGTCAAATATTGCTGTGTATTAGAATTATGAATAATTTAAATTTTTTGTTTTAGCAACAATTAAATAAATTGTAGAACGAATATTTGAATTAATCGATTACTGATTTAAATTGGTACTAATGAATAATTTCTCAAAATATTTATGTGCTTCATCATATGTTTTATTACGTCCATTAGCATCTAATTTATTTAATGAATATCAAAATTAAGAGTAATGCTTTTTATCCACATTTTTCTTTTATAATGAGTAATAAAAATCATTAAAAAAATCAATCAGTTTAGAAATGGCAAAGCATTTCATGTGTCTATTGAAAATTCTTATTACAATTGATGATATACTAGAACCATAACGCCCTCTATTGGGAATTATTTTCATTTAATTTTATATCGAATACTTTAAAAGATTTATCTATGATTTTATTTCTTAAAAAAAGTTTGTATTTCTTTTTTCAAACTGATTATTATATTTAATCGATAATAAATACATGAAAACAGCTGATTAATGCGGGTCTTTGTTCAATAATCTCCATGCATGCATTCAATCAATTGTTCTCTTTTTTTGTTCAAAATAAAATATTTTTTGTGTAACGATGGTAATAGAACAAAAATGGTGTCTAGGAAAACCATCATTATTTACACAATATCGCAGTAAGTTCTCGTTGTTTTTTTCATCTTATAATTCTTGAAAAATCTAGTCCGTTTTGCAAATGAATTACGTCTTGCTCAACAGCATGAACATTGTAATAGTTTACATCGTGAAATAGCACTTGTTGAAGAAGACATTACTCAAATACTTAAACAAATAACACCGATTGATTTTGCTCAAATAAATGAAGTTTGTTCTATTCATTTTTTTTTAATCTTACAATTAATTAAAATAATTTGTTTTATAGAAATTAAATTCATGTATTACCTCATGTCAAACTGAACAAAAACGTACTCTTAAAGAATATACTCGTGTAAAAAAACAATTAATTCATCTTGCACTAAAACTTCTTATTGGTAATGCTTATTTTCGTGCTCGTTATAATGAAATTCCTATTCAAACACAACCTGTAAATATTAAAAAACGACGAAAACGATTAAAACTAACTATTGAACAACAATGGAAAAAAGGTATAGGGGATGCATATCGAAAATTACAAATACAACGAGATAAAGAAATTATACCTAAACATAATGAATTTGTTAATATTTCAATACCCATTGAACCGTTGCCTATAAATAATGATTATCCTATCGATGACCCACCAATTCTTACAGAGAATATCATTGATGAAATAAAAGAACATGAATTTGTACCACCTTGTAAGTAATCTATCTAGAATAATCATATGTATCTTAGTTTTTATACATATTTATTAGTACCACCGCCACCACTGAATGAAATTATCATTCCATTTCAAACACCACCCTCAATTACGTAGGTTTATTTTGTAATACATTTCAAAATCTAAATCTTTATTTTTGTTTTTCTTAGATGTCGATCACCGCCATCAGATCGACTTCATCTAGCCATCGATGATACGATTGTTAAACCTCATCGTCTTGTTAATAAAACATTGGGAAATATTACCCAAATGTCATTTGTATGTTATTATAGAACACTAATTTATTTACTGATTGTATCTTTTTTTTTCAAAGCATATTGATCCTGATCAATGTTCATCGCCGAAACCAGAAGATAGAAAAAAGAAAACTAAACTAAAGAAATTAATGTTACCACCAGTACCACCGCAAGCACCTTTATTTAGTTCAACAGCTATATTTGATACACATGCCTTTTTTACTCAAACAACTAATAAAGCAAAAAAACAAAAGAAAAAAATTGATATTGCACGTCAACCTGTTATAATGACAACAAATGATATACCAAAGAAAAAAATACGAACGAAAAAATCTTCTCCTTATGATTTTCAAGATGATGATAATATGACATTATCAAGATCGAAAGGTTAGATAAAAACATTAGAATACCCTCAAATAAGAATATACTACTTTTTCCTATTACGAAATATTATTCTTCATTCAGATAAAACTAATCGTATAAATTTTGATTGTTTCAGGTACAAAATTATTAACCGATGATATAATAACAGCTCGTTTTGCTAAAAATAGTCATTATCAAAGTCATCAAACATCGGTGGCAAGTACAAAATCTTCGAAATCTCATCATAAATCAAATGAACGAGAACATAAGAAAAAAAAGAAGAATATTTTGGGTATTGGTACATCATCAAGTCCATTAATTTCATCAACTAATTTAACATTATCACCCGGACGATTATCAACAGATGATAAAGATAACGATGATGATTATGAAATGAAATCATCATTATCAAGACGTTGTAATCGAACAAAGACAACAACTAAATGTAGACGAACACGTGTAAAATAAAATTTTGTATTTTGATGAATTATAATTTATGTATAATGAATATTTCTATAAAAAATAAAGTAGATTGTCTATCGAAAGATATTTCGATTTTAGTATAATGTCAGAAACTATTAAATCAATTAACAAAGATTGTATAGGGAATAAGTAAACTTTACATTCATATATGTAAATATATCGGTACATTAATAAATAAAACTTTCATCAGCAAAATGCGTTTTTTTTTCTAAGAAAAATCTTATGAATACTCATGCGTCATAAGATTCAATGAAACGTTTAAGTACCTATGGCATATTTACTATGAAGAATCATCGGTTAAAAATAAACTTCGCTGAAATAGTTTCTAGAATTCAGAGATGAGTATAGGGTGACGATCGTATACCCTGTAAGTTTCTAGTTGTGATAAATGGCTTAAATACATCTCCTCTTACTCATCGTTGGGTGTATAAGTGGTGAGAAGAAGAAAGTTAATATTTCTTATAGTTTGTATTTCCCAAGAACTTAAATGAACTCATCTGAATCTCATGATTTTACTCAAAAGCATTCACATCTTCAAAATAATGCATGACAAATAAGCAATCATAGAAAAATGTAATTAACTATATAATGAGTTTGATTTAAATGTCTGTCGTCATACTTCTTTCATAATCATTTTAATAGACACTGTATTATTCTTGAGGTTTGCAATTATTTTCCGTGGTAACAGAAAATAAATTTTGACAAACAATTCGTCAAGTTTATACATAAAAACGTGGGTAACAAAAGGTTGACTAGTCGATCTCAGATTGAGCGCTATGTGTACATATTCTATCATTTCATAAGAAGCTTAGCGTAGGAAAAATGATAAGGAATGTCGCATATATTTGTTATTTTAAAAGCCGCCTATTCGAAAAATACCGTACTCTCCTAGTGCAACATCCAGCCGGAAAGTGTTAAAGAATTCACAGAGAGATCATATGTCGTCTATTTAGAATATACTACAACTTTTCTATCATCAATTAATTATTTACATATTAAATAATGTTCGATGAGAACTTTTACCCTTTATACATGATATATTAGGTTTTTAATTTCTATAAAATATTTTCATATGCAAATTAGACAAAAATAATAAAATAATTAATCAAAGTAAATATGATCTCAAGGGAAATATCAATAATTCTTTTTCCAAAAAATATTATCAATTACATTTTATTGCTCATTATTCTTGTTTTTTTTGTATTAGATAATTTAATATAAAGAAGAAAAAAATGAATATTATAGCTGTTTTCTATTTATTTAAAACGAAAACAACACTAAAAAATTTTGTAAAATATTTTCATGAATTACCAACACATCCATTTAGGTGCACGATTTTTTGACTTCGCAGCATAGAGAAAACAATCTAATTAAAATAATCATATTCATTTTTTTTTTCTTTTTTAAAATTTCATTGATTTACTTCGTTTATGTCGTTCGGTATTTATCGTATCTTCTTCAGTAGATGATGATGAAACATCTGGAAAATTCTAAAAAAAATTATCCTATAGTACTTTTATTCTATATCAAATTATATAATTAACTTACTAAACGATCAATAGGAGAATAAGCTTGAACTGGTCGTATACCTTCAGTTAGTAAGGATCTACTTTCATTTAAATCAATACACATAAGAATAACGGTAAGAATTATAATATTTATGAATAATCGAACCATGATCTAATATAAAAATATGTTACAATTACTTGCTTATATAGAATGTTTATGTGGTAAATAAAATATGAATATATATATATATATATATATCC
Source organism: Adineta steineri (assembly GCA_905250115.1). Taxonomy (NCBI): domain Eukaryota; kingdom Metazoa; phylum Rotifera; class Eurotatoria; order Adinetida; family Adinetidae; genus Adineta; species Adineta steineri. Next base: position 366,109 of record CAJNOI010000017.1, on the reverse strand, counting down.
TTTTATTTAGTTCGTTGAACAATAAAGAATACGAGAATGGCATAGAAAGAAAGAAAGAAAAGAAAATGAATTCTGAAGTCATGTATTTACACTTCAACTAGCAACAATCTTCATAAAATCTAACTTCTTTAATATTACTACTAAAGATATTCTCTATATAAACAATTATTCAAACCAACTGCAATAGACAATAAATAATCGCATCCAACATTACCATTTTAACCGCATAAATACGATAGAAATAGAATATATAGTCTTATTAATTCTATTATATTTTAGATTTGCATGAAATATTCCATTCCACATTGATAAAAAAAAACAATAATACATTCTTTTTATTCATTTCATATATTATATAATTATCATTGATTGCTGCGTGCTTTTTATTCTTGATTTATATAATCTATTTAATTCTCTTCTATAGAATAATATGTAACCATTTATTATCATATCATATTTTTAATATTCAGCAAATGAAAATAAATAAAGTTAAATTATTTTATAATTACATTTATTAATTAAAAACTATGGTTACTATTCGTGTATGTTATTTCAACTAATTTTATTCCATTAGTACGATTGTGATACACTATCTTCAAAATTAGAATATAAAACGACGCAATTTGTATTATGTGTCTTATCTATTATTGAAATGAAACATCTTCTCAGATATATTTGTTCGCTTAGTTTATTTTTTGATAAAAACATACGTATGACTTTATTATATTAAGGCGTTCAAATGCATCAAAACACAATAAATTAATAGAATAAAAGCATGATAATTTTTTAGTGTAGCATAATGACATATGAAGATGTGTAGGACGATCATACATCGTTTTATCTTAATATTCATTTCTTTTATAGATACTCATAATAAATACTATTTAAAGTACTTTCATATTCTTAATGTTTTCTTAATTAATTATTCAATCCATTTTTTAGTATTCATGACTTTAGGTAGCCATCTACCATATGTCACTTAAGAAATATTTTTTTTTTGGTAATTATTGAAACTCATCAAATATCTAAATAAAGTTTTTTTTTCTATGTTCTATTCTATTATGAATTTAATAATATTAATTATAAATATTATTAGATATTATAGATTGAAGAAAATGTGAAGAGAATAGTTAAACAGTTACAAGTAGTAGACTTAGATGAACATCACTATCGAAATGATATGAACAAAATCGTTAGCATAATATAAAAAAAAACTTTTGATTTATTTCATATTTCTGTTTTACTTCTAACAAGAAAATATTTATTAATTAATGTGTATTCATATGCTTATGTTGCAAAATAGGTTTTTTTTCTTCAAATATGTACTATCAATTATTGAAAAGTACATTACATTAAGATAATCTTTTTTAAATGTAAAAGTCTACTATGTATTTTTGTTTATTTTTCATTTTGTAAATGAAACGTTATGGTTTAACAGGAAAATCTCGTATGTGAACTGCATTTTTATATGTTGGCTGTTGTATAATTAAAGCTGCTAGATCAGTACGCATATCAAGTATTAATTGTTTTATTTCACGATGTTCATATTCTACACGAGTTAATCGACCTTTTAATTGTGCCATATCCAAATGTTCAGTAGGTACTGATGTCATATTGGTTTGAAGTGCTTGTTCAGCACGTAAACGTCGTGCTTGTTCATCAAGAAGACGAGTATAAAGACTGAATAGTATTAAATAAATTCTTAGACAATAAATATATTATGAATCATATTTAACCTTTTTTGTGCAGCTAATTTTTCTTCACAAACTGCATCACGTTCACGTATTATTTGATTTATTGACTGAAGACGCATTTTTTCACTTTGAAGTTGAGTCTCTTGTAGAGCTTCCTATTTTTTAAATCAACAAAACTAAAATATGTCAATTATGTTTTTCTACTTTAAGTTTTTTTTCAGATTTGTGTTTATCGAAATGACGTTCTTCATCATAACGTTGAGTATGCATATATTTTTCTACTTCATCAACTTTTTCCTATATAGACAAGAAGAAATGAATTACATATGTACAAACAATAAGTTTATATCAAATTTAAAATAAAACAAAGAGAATATTAGTAATTGTTTAATAATATAAAATTCGAAAGTCATTTTTATTCAATCTGTCGAATATTTCCGACTTATTTAGATATAAGTAATTGGTTTTAGTTTTCAATATTAATAGAACACAAATGTCAAAACTATCTCTTTTTTAAATTATAAATAATATTAATATAGTAGATTTACCTTATGTTCATGAACATAAGCCTGTATAATATTCATTAAAGTTTTATTGAATTCTTTTTTTTCAAATAATTTAATGTAAGAAGATTAGAAAGAATTACTAGACTTACTTGAATAAGTTGTGAATAATCATTATTAAGTGTTGATCGAAGATGTTCAAGATTTTGTGTTGCTTGACGTTTTTCAGCAGCTGATGATGAATGATCACGTCGTTGTTTCATAGCTGATCTTAATTCACGTTCACTATTAGCTAATTGTCGTTCAAAACGACGTTGAGCACGATCAACAGTATGTCGATGTAAGTCACTAGCTGTGCCTAATCAAATAAATAATATCAATAAAACAAAAAATAAATTGATTATATTTTTCTACTTACGAGTTACTTTATCTCGACAATCACGACATGATTGTGAACGAAGTGGATAGATATATTGAATTGATGATGATCGAGATTTTTCAGTCATGTTCTTTTTTTTTCGTTACACAATTACACGTCGAACAAATCTTAGCTGATGATTTAGGAAGTGAAATTCGTTCACAGCCTTGAATGACAGCCATTTTCATACATGTTGTGATGGTATATTCATCAAACAAACTGTCCCATTTTATTTATGACCTCCAATGACATCTTTAGAATGATTATTGAATGGTATAATCCCTAAACCAATATATTTATCATCAGTACGAAGAATGAATGAAGGAAGAAGGAAGGAATAAAATTCTTTTTGTCATTTTTTTGATTGATTTAGATGAACAAGAAAAATTATTATAAAATAAATCACTAAAATGCAGCATGTATCATCAGGTTGGAATAATGGTCAATATCCTTCAAATCAAATGATGGCATCATCTATGATGATGATACCACCACTTCTTCCACCACCATCGACTGGATGTAAGCAATTCGTAAAACTTTATTTTGTCTTCCATTAAACATATTGTTTTTCTTTTTATTTTAGTACATAATAATTCAATGAAGGTAAATTAAACTTAGTTGATTATAAGTTAAGTAAATTGAATATTTATTTTGAAGGGTGATGAAGATTATGGTAGTTCAACTACACAAGAAAGAAAAACTTTATGGACAGAACATAAAGCACCTGATGGTCGAACATATTATTATAATTCCATATCAAAAGAATCTCGATGGGACAAACCTGATGAACTTAAATCATCTACTGAAGTTTGTTTAATTCTATTTAAGAAAAAAAAACATTTTCTCTTATTAATATACATTTTTAGATTATATTATCTCAATGTCCATGGCGTGAATATAAATCTGATAATGGACGTATATATTTTCATAATATTGATACAAAAGAATCTCGATGGACAAAACCAAAAGAATTCGAAGATATTGAAAAAATGATTGCACAACAAAAAACAAATACAAATGATTCACCGAATATGTAAGTAACCTAAATTTATAATACAGACTTCCCTTTATAGTCAAGTTATTTTTTCTAATAGTAATGGTTCATCTACAACATCAGTTCCACCTGGTCTACCACCTCCTATGATGCCACCATTTAATTTCATGCCACCACCTATGGGTATGCCATATGGTAGTTTTCCATCAGCATCAATGATGAATAATGCTGCAATGCAATCAATGACTGATTCTCCATCATTGAATGATATCGATATACCATCGAATGATAATAGTCAAGATGGTAGTGACGATACGAATAGTGATAATAATAGTCCGTCAACTACGAAAGATGAATTTCCTGTTAAAATTGAGTATGCAACAAAAAAAGAAGCGATGGATGCATTTAAAGAATTACTTCGTGAAAAAAATGTACCATCCAATTCTACATGGGAACAAGCATTGAAATTATTTAGTGGTGATGTACGTTATGCAGCTATCAAACATATTAATGAAAAAAAACAAACATTTAATGCATATAAAGTTTCACGTATAAAAGAAGAAAAAGATGCTGAACGTTTAAAATTAAAACAGATTAAAGATGATTTTGAATTATATTTACAAAATTGTGAACATATGAATTCAACAATTAAATATAAAAAAGCAGAACAATTATTTGGACATTTACTAGTATGGACGGCTGTACCAGAACGTGATAGACGAGAATTATATGAAGATGTTGTTAATTATTTAGAGAAAAAAGAAAAAGTTCGATATAAATAAAAATTAGTTTTTGTATTTCATTTATTTTATTTAGGATGACGCTAAAAATTTAAAAAAACGTAATGTTAAAGCATTAAAAGATATACTTATAAATATGTCAAAAGTAATATATAAAACAACATGGCAAGAAGCACAAAGACTTTTACTTGATAATATAGAATTTGTGAATGATATTGAATTACAAAGTAAATAATTAAGTTTTTTCTCTTAAATTTTATGTTTGGTTTTTAGATATGGATAAAGAAGATGCATTAATTGTATTTGAAGATCATATACGACAATTAGAAAAAACTCATGAAGATGATATTGAAATACAAAAAAAACATATTCGACGTACACATCGAAAAAATCGAGAAACTTTCCTAGTAAGAATATAATTCAAGTTTTATAAAAATAACTTTTTTTGTTTCAAGTATTTTCTGGATGAGTTACACGATCAAGGAAAACTTCATTCAATGTCATTATGGACTGACTTATTCAATGCTATATCAAATGATGAACGATTTAGTAAAATGCTGGGACAACCAGGTTTGCATACTTTAACTTTTTAAAATCTAGAATACTCTAAAGATGAATATATATGACATTTCTTCTTGATGGAAAATCTAAGACTCGATAAAACGCTAATGGAAGTTGTTTATGTAGATCTATCACTATCGAAATTCTAAAAGGAGGTAGGTAGAAGAAATGCTTATAACTTTTGAACGGAAAGTCAGGGCTAACATGAATTTTGCCAATAGGACTTTCGCCAATGTCGAGAGTTCAGTGGATATTCGCCAAATTGACGAAAGTCCACTATACTTCCACCAATGCACCACTAGATTATCGCTAGTTGATGACTGTCCACTGAACTTTCGTCAATGCACAATCGGGTTTTTACCGACTGGCGAATGCCTAGTTGCTTCAAGTTGACGAGAGTCTTATTGGTAAAATTCAAGAATCCCAGAGTCATAGCAATGTGCAGTTTTCATCATTTAACAGGTGAGAAATATCGATGTGCAGAATTCGAATAGTTCTTGCACTTGCTTTTTTAAAAACCTTTCAGCATCTCCAGGAAGCACAATTTTGAAGACAACACTTCGAGTGATCAAACTTACCCAGATAAGTACTTGGAGAAAACATTCCCCACGCATAGACTTGTATCCCTATCTGTATTCTAACAAATGGTCGAAATCGCTATTAACTTTCGTTTGAAAGTTGTAGGCCTTCAATAATAAACATATTTTTTTTTAGGCTCAACTCCATTAGATTTATTTAAATTCTATGTCGAAGATTTAAAAGCACGTTTTCATGATGAAAAAAAGACTATTAAAGAAATTTTAAAAGATAAATCATTTACTATTGATGTTAATTCAACAATTGAAGAATTTGTTGAAATTATATCAACAGATAAACGTACAGTATCTCTTGATGCTGGAAATATAAAATTAACATTTAATAGTGTAAGTAGAAAAATATAAAAAAACTGATTTATTTTATCTTAGTTTTAATTTAGTTAATGGAAAAAGCTCAATCGAAAGAAAAAGAACGTTTAAAAGATGAAGTACGAAAAGTAATTTAAAATTTTTGTTAAATTTTCATAAAATATATATTTTATTTTTAAGCAAAAACGTCTTGAATCAAATTTTAAACAATTATTAAAAACAAAAATTAGTTCATTAAATGAACAATCGAAATGGGAAGATATTAAAATACAAATTGAAAATGATAATGATTATCAAGCTCTTCCATCTGAATTTGATCGTATTCATTTATTTGGTGAATATCATCGACAATTTATTGCTGATACTCAAGCAATATCCACTAGTCATTCGCATAAACGAGCACGTAAAGAAAAGAAAAAACGAAAACATGAAAAAACAAATTCACTAGAATCTGAAGAACAAAAACCATCTGAACCAGTACCTACGGATTCAAATAATCAGTTAACTGTACCTGAAAGTGATGAAGGTGAAACAAAAGATAGTGATGGTGATATACCAACTCCAACATCAGAAGATAATCAAATAAAAAAAAATAAAAAATCCAAGAAAAAACATAAGAAGAAAACAACTACTGATCAATCATCAGTTCGTATTTTTTGTGAAAATTTTTTTCGATTCATATTTTCTTTATTTCTAGAGTGAAAATGAATCGGATGATGATATCACAAAAAAGAAAACGAAAAAGAAATAATTATTGATGTTTTTTTTTGTCTTACGTGTTGTTTATTTACATACGAACTTTTTTTTCTGTCTTATAATAATGAGATTTATTGTATATCGTCGATATTCGAATGATAAAAGTTTTGTTGTCTTATTCAGATTTAATAAACGGTTTTTTTTAATATAATTTTTCTTGGATAAAATCTTCACAGCTAGATTTTAGATCGAGTATAAACTTGAAAAATATGATAGAATGTAATGCACAATGTAAATTTAAAAAATCATAAGTCATACGGATAATATAGCAAATGGGTTTATTTATTAAACCAATAGATTTCATATATGAAAGTAATTTCAAATTGAATTATGTAGAATTTATCAATGAATCATTCTATTTTATCTTTAGTTATTTAATCAACTTTTTTCTTGAAATTCAATTCAAGCCATCATGATAAAAATATATATCTTCTGAAGAACTCGTTAAAAGTGCACAGGTTAGTATTATCTTATCAATTATATCATCTATTCTATTTATTCTCGAAAAAGTAACTAAATGAAAAAAGAGACAACCACAAAGTTTTAAAAAAAGAGAAGATATCTTATTTATTTTGATAAGATGTTTATATATATATAAACGTGTGCATAAGAAAACTGTTGCTTCGACTTGGAGTTAACTGAGAATTCTGATAATGTTTCGACAATATATAGTTCTTTTATTTTTTATTTGTATTTCTTTATCTAATTCAAATCGTATTTCATTAGTTGGTAATGATTGGACAATAACTGATAATATCAATCATACTGCACAAGGTCGTGTACCTGGTACTGTTCATACAATTCTTTTGGCTGATGGTCAAATTCCTGAGCCATATGCAGATTATAATGATGTGACTTTTCGTTATCTAGTTCATACAAAATGGGTATTTACAAAGAAATTTAATTTAACATCCGATTTTCTTGCTTATAATCATACTATAATTCATTTGGAACAAATTGATACAGTTTCGAATATAACAATTAATGGATGTCCAGTTGGTAGAACTCATAGTATGTTTATACCACATACATTCAATATTGAAAATTCATGTTTAAAACTTGAAAATACAATTCAAATTGATTTTGATTCTCCAGTTCTTTATGCATTACAAGAATCTATTGCATATAATGTTACAGTACCACCTACTTGTACACCTGATGCTCAAAATGGTGAATGTCATGTACAATTTATTCGAAAAGAACCATGTTCATTCAGTTGGGATTGGGTAAGTCTTACTAAAACGAGATAAATAATCCGAAAACAAATTAATATATTTTTTCTATTAGGGTCCATCATTTGCTCCAATTGGTATAACACGTGATATTTATCTTGAAGCTACCAATGCTAGTGATATAACAATCCAACTTGAAAGTGTCAATGTTGCTTCCTATGATGCAACACAAAAAACTTGGCGTGTTGATGTGATGTTATCGAGTAACAATGATCCATTTTCTAGTACATTAAAATTTGTATTAGAAAATACAACATGGTCATATGAAGCTGTTGTACCATTCACGAAAAACGTATCACTTTCTATAAATATACCTGATAATCAAGTTGCACGTTGGTGGCCAAATGGATATGGTGATCAACGATTATATACGTTATCTATTTCAAATAAAGGAACACCTATTGGTTCACGTGTAATTGGTTTTCGTACAGTTGAACTCGTTCAAGAGAATTATGGAGCAGGAATAAATGGAACATCATTTTATTTTTCGATTAATTCTAAACCTATCTATATTAAAGGAAGTAATTGGATACCATCAGATTCATTTCAAGAACGTGTTAGTGATGAAAAATTAGAACGTTTACTTCGTTCAGGTCAAGTAGCTCATATGAATATGTTACGTATATGGGGTGGTGGAATCTATGAACGTGATTCATTTTATGAAATGACTGATCGTTTAGGTATTATGCTTTGGCATGATTTTATGTTTGCATGTGCTCTGTAAGTTTATTTTTAAAATCGGAAATATTGATTTTATTTTATTTTTTTCTAATTCTAGTTATCCAGTTGATGAACCATTTTTAAACAGAGTTCATGAGGAAGTAATTCATCAAGTTAAACGACTTCAATCACATGCATCGATTGTTATTTGGGCAGGAAATAATGAAAATGAAGCTGCTGTTGCTCAAAATTGGTATGGTGTAGCACCAGCAGATATGAATAGAACAAAAGATGAATATCGGAAATTATATGTTGATACAGTTATGGTTGCAGTAAAAGAAATGGATAAAGGTACTAATCGACCATTTGTTACATCATCACCATCAAATGGTCTTGAATCAATTACTGAAAATTATATTGCTACAGATCCTCAAAGTTCACTCTATGGTATAAGAATAAAAATTTTATTTTATTTTTTTATCATATAAAATTTTCTCTAGGTGATGTTCATTTCTATGGTTGGAAAGATGATTCATGGGATACAACAACATATCCAATAAGTCGTTTTCTTTCGGAATCAGGTATTCAATCAATGCCAAGTTTAGATACATGGTTTGAAGTAACAAAAAATATATCCGATTTAAGTTTCAATAGCTCATTTGTGTTACACCGAGAACACTCTTCTGGTCAAACAATTGCAATGAAGTTTGTATAATCTCTTATGTTGTGATAAAATATCTTATCTTTTTTCTTTTTCTCTATAGGGTTCATATTGAACAGAATTTACCATTACCAAAAACAAATGATTCATTAAACAATTTTGGTCAATTTATTTATCTAAGTCAAATAAATCAAGCAATGACAATGAAAAGTATCAGTGATTTTTGTCGAGTTCATTCATCAAAAGATATGATTAATAACAAAACAAGTGAAGGGTAAATTAAATCATTACTTATTATTCTTATTTTTTCCCTCCGTTTTTTCTTTAGTAATACAATGGGTTTAATGTATTGGCAAATAAATGACATATGGCAAGCGCCTACATGGTCAACAATTGAATATGGATTGAAATGGAAAATGAGTCATTATTATATACAGCATGCATATGCACCTGTCTATCCTATTGCTACTCTTACACCTTATTTAGCTAATGCAACAGATGAAAATGCTCAAATTTCACTTTATATTATAAATGAATTGAGTAATAAAATACGTGGTACTTTAATATGTGAAGTTCGTTCATTAGATACATTTACACCTCGTATATCCTATGGAAGTGATGTTTCAATGGATTCACCTGGTACACAACACGTTGATAATCTTCCTTATGCATTACTTATGAAACGTGCAAATTGTATGGATAGTTCAAAATGTCTTATGCATTGTGGATTTAATTATAATCAAGAACACATTGGACAAACATTATTTTTTAGTCAACCAAAAAATTATGAATTATCAAATCCTAATCTTAAAATTGAAAGTTTTAAACAAATATCACCAACAGATTTTAATATAACAATTACAGTTGAACGGCCAGCTTTATTTGTCTGGCTTGATGTATCCGCAAATATAACTGGTTATTTCTCACGAAATGGTTTTCATATGTTTGAACCAACAACAACTGTTGGTTTTCATTCATGGACACCACTTACAGATTTTAATCAAGCTAATTTTGATTTACGTCATATGTCATTATTTGATGTTACATTACCATAAAAAATTACTTTTTTTTTCTAAAGAAATAAAATAAAAGTTTATATATGCATATAGTTTTTTTCTTCTAATTATTAGATCTGAGAGAAAAAAAAATAGAAATGTCTTCTGAACATGTAATTCTTGCTAATTCAATTAAAAAAGTACATCAACAATTACGCCGTGATGTAAATCAAAGTATAGAAAATAATTCTATCTTGAGATAAAGAGAATTACGTTTTTTTTATTCTATTCTTAGCACCTGAAGCGATTGAATCGATTTGGAATGCACATGTATCGAATATTGATACATTAAATAATTACGCACAATCAATGCGTCAACTTGCTGAACATCATTGGGCAGAAAAATCTCATGGTCAAACACGTTTAACATGGTGTTATGAAACTATAAAAAATTATTTTCATGGAGATGAAATCAGTGGTCTACAAAGAAAATGTGCTCGAGATCAACGAAAACAAATTAAGACAGATATTTGTTCAAATTGTCAAATAAAAATTCAGTAAAAATTAAAAAAATTTTAAATATTATTATTTTCTTTTTGTTTTTATTTAAGACAACGCATTGATAAACCACGTGTATTAGATGTTGGGTTATACTTATATTTTACTATTGTAATTTAGAAAATTTATTTTCGATATTTTTTTCTAGGAGTTGTTACAACGCATTTTCTAGTTTTAATGATCTCGAAACTATAGCAATTGATATTGCACCAGCTGATGAATCAGTACATCGTATCGATATTTTACGTGGTCCTCAACCACCACTGATTTCGATACATTCATTTGATACAATTATTTTTTCACTTGTTCTCGATTATTTACCTACATGTCATCAACGACTTTCTGCTTGTCGTATTGCTCATGAACTTCTTACATGTCTTGGTTTATTATTAATCGTAGAACCAGATTCATCTTTACGTGGTAATCGACAAAAATCTTGGCGACAAGCACTTGAGCAGATTGGGTTTGGTTTAGTATCATATGTTAAAGTAATGAATTTACATTGTATGGCTTTTCGAAAACTAATTACATTACCAATAATGACTGAAAATGATCTGGAACAAATATCTCAATTATTTAATATTCCTCAAGATACTATCATTGATGATGATGATGATGATGAATCATTGAATATTGAACAAAAACCGATTGTTATAGATCAGGAACTATTTAATGAACTTCCATTTTCATTTGATTAGAATATTTTGTTTTTAATTACGAAATAAATAAATATAAACTTGATGTAAATGATAAAGTAATAGTTTTTTTTTTATTTATTTTTTCATGAAAATTTAAACATAAACGAAAGAACAAAAAATTGTTCGATGTTAACATCTTGATCCACAATGTGGACAATTTCTTGCGGACAGATTTTTAAATATACTACCACAATCACCACATTGAATAGCTACTTGTTGAGATCGTCCAACTGCTGTTGGTCTTGTGAAACTATATTGATTATTGCTATATTGTTGTTGTTGTTGTTGTCGTGGTTGACTATAAGACGATGGAGCATATTGTTGTTGTTGTTGTCGTCGCGGTTGACTATAGGACGATGAAGCATATTGTTGTTGTTGTTGTTGTTGTTGTCGTGGTTGACTATAAGATGATGGAGCATATTGTTCTGGTTTTACATGACGTAAATATACACCACCACCATCACTTCGCTGACGAGCATGTACATTTAAATTTGTATTTTCTTGTGTACGTCCTGTACGCATAAGTACCGGTTTTTGTTGTGAACGATGTGTTGGTGGATCATAATAATCATCATCATCCTTATGTATAATAATAATATCTGAAAAAATATTTCTTTTTTTATTATAGAACAACTTACATGGTTTGAATAACGATGTGATGAATATTGTGGTGGTTGGGGTGGAGGATCTTGTTTTGAACCTAAACCAAAGAGTTTTCGAAAACCACCCCATTCACCACTTGTTGTTTTACGTGGTGGAGGTTGAGGGGGTGGTGATGGTGGTGCTTGTCGATAACTAAATATTCGAAAACAAGTTAAAGTTTGTTAGGAAAAACAAAGAACTACTCAGGTGGAGGTCGTCGAGTAATCATAGGAGCAGAATTACTATGTTTATAACCATTATTATAAATATCATGTGAATCTGCATTTGTACTTGTCCTATGTAATTGTGGATCTCGATATTGAGTAGGTTGTTGTGGTGGAAGAGTTCGTCCCTAAAATGAATATAAATTCTTTTTATCAAATAAAAATAAAAATATTTACTCGATCATATTGCGGATTTGGGCGAATATTTTTTCCGTGTTTTCGTTCATGCTGTGCTTGACAACTAAAGAAATTAGATACCAAATATGAATAGTAAAAATTTGTTTTTTCCTTATTTACAATGGGATATGCCGTTCAGCTGCATGTCGATTGAAATTACGATGACAATATGGACAATTTGCATAATCTTAATTAAAATAATCAATAAAAATAAAATTTTTTCTGAATTTACCTGATGGAACTTCACTTGGTCGAAAAGCAGGTAATGGTCCTCCTTCTTTCATAGCACGAGTAACATGACGAGCTTCACGAATCGATTTAATTAATTGATTATGTTTTTCTCTCCAATTTGGTTTTCGTCCATATTTTGACTAGAATTTTTGAATAAAATTACAAATATGAACGATTCATTTCTTACTCTCTCATCTTGTGGTCGAATCTCACCTTGATATATCTGAATTTATCATATATATATCGAGACATAAGTTCACGTAGAAAATTTATACCTGAGCTGTTTCTTTAGTTGCTTTATACGGTACATCAGAATCAGTAGCACGTTGTTTTCCAGCATCAAATGTTTTACGTTTTTTATTCGAAACTTTTCGACAAATTGTCTGATGTTTGGGCTACAATTGAACATTTTATTAACATATATTGGAAAAAAATTCAATCATCTTGTTGTATTTTAAATAGATACAACAACAACAAAAATAAATAATCATATTCTCACCAATGTTTCTGAATTAAATTGCCGTCCACAAAATTGACATGGCTGTAAACGTAGACGACGTGTAGGAAATTCTATCCAACAAATACAAATCGTACGATATAGATTTATTTTATATTCTCTTTCTCACCTGTCAGATTGTCATCCATTTTTTAAAATGAAATTAATAGATGTGAATGATTTTTGCTATGACATGCGTATGCATGAAGTTAAAAATAAGTGATCGACAAGAGAAAAAAAAGAAATTCTTCTATGGCAACAACAACATCAAAATGACAGAACAGATCGAAACTCATGTCAGCCATATTTATTGTTAGAGAAAAAGAACAAAACGGTGCCAATTAAATATTATGTACAAATGAAAAAAACGCTTTGAATAAAATATGGAACTGGTTTTTTTGAATATTTGTTGAGTTGTCATAGGTTAACATACTTTCTTTTTTTTATTAATATAATCATTCTTCAAAAATTATCTTCAGGCTTTTATGTATTATGAAACAAAATGAGATTATTTACTTTGAAATAAATTCAACTCTAGCAATGACGTAAGTTTATATTAACAATCAATTTTAATTTGTTATATTTTTTTTTGTCACATAGATTGACAAACTTTCTTTATTTTGAAGAGAAAAAAAAAAGATTTATAAACGGATTAATTCATTCATTCGAAAAATGATGCATTACTTATGAGACTAAGAATTAGGCTCAATCAATAAATTCTAAAATATTTATAAATATCGTCGAATAATTAGACGTAATAGGTAGAAGACATTGAACCTAGTGTTGATATAAAATATTCAGAACACTAAATCAAAGGTCTTCCAAATGAACGTCATTTGTTAAAAACTAAAATAAAGCAATTAATTTACTATAATATTGTATTTATATATATCATTGTTCCCATGAGGAAAAAAAAGAAGTTGATAAAGATAATTAAGTTCAAACAACAGCTTGCTCCCGACAACAGTAATATTAGATTTTTAAAACTAACTCCTTATCAATCATTACTGGTGATGGTTGAACCAACAAGTTGTCGACAGTCTAATAACAAAGAAATCGTCATTATTGTCACGACTGAATCGTGTTCATCTTCATTTCTTTTTCTTTTTTATTATGCATGCCTAAACATCCTATTCACTCATTTCTCTTTTTTTTCTACTTACTTGATATGAAAAGGTGTTCATCCATGAAAAGATATATAAGTTGAAAAACGTTTTTTTTTCTCTCTATTATCGGTAGTTTTCTAATCGTCATTTAAAACAATAAATGTAGTGAATAAAGTTCATCATTAACACTCGTCTTCATTTTTTTCTTCTTTTTCTTTTTTTTTGTTGCTTTCTTCGACAATTTTTCCCTTTACTTCAACTCAACGGTAACGGGAACTAAGCATTTCACTTTTCTTTCTTCTCATTCTTTTTTCGGCTTCTTCTAGTATATCTAATCCTTATTTTGAACTTTTTCTCCATTCTTCTATGCCTTTACTTCAATATATATATAACTATACATACTTGCATTGACATGATGTATTAAAGTTTTTTTTTGTATAATTATCTGTTGATGTGTTGAACTAATAAAGAAATAAACTTACCGTTTTGCTTTTTCCCTACTTTATTTGATTGAATACATCTACTTCATTTCGTTGCTTTTAACTGAATGAATATAACATGCATTCTATCTAGTATATAAGTCTCACTTTTTTTTCTTCTTTCTCTCGTTTTTCTATGTCTTAAAAAATTATGAGAGAATATATCTACACAACAGAGACACACATACTCAACAGTTAAAACAAGAGAGCAATGGATGATTAGTCTATGTTAGAATGTCGCCGACGAGGAGAAAAAACTTTTTTCCCTAGTGAACAAAATGAGAGAATGAAGGTGGTGAAAAAAGGCGCCAGAGAGAGAGAGAGGGAGGGAGAGAAGAAAGTTTCTTCTTTGTTTTAAAAAGAGAAGAAAAAAAACTGAGAAGTGACATGAGGATCAAATAAAATCTGTCTATATATTCTCAAATGTTTGGATAAATATATTTATTAGTATAGTTACTGACAAGTATATGAACATCTATCTTGTTAAAAAAATTTTTTTTGCTAAGTATAATAATTCTTATCACTACTTCTGTTGTTTCCTTCTTCAAATTTAATGCATATATATATATGAAGTATGTGTATGTCCTGTTGATTATCTTTATCTCCAAAATTATTCTTTCTCTACACAAATATTTTAACGGAAATAACTTTAAATATAACATTTAGTTTAGTTTATTGAAATATGATAAGATTAAGTGAAAGATAGATTGAATAAATGTTGTTATCCGTCATGATTTCTTTTTTTCCTGGTCATTTATTTACTGTAAAACATCTGTCTATGTATGTATATATGTAATTTGAGCATGTGTTCATTTTATTACTTTAAAAAGGCAGAAATAGATACAAAGTCAAAGAAAAAAAAAATTAAAATTACGAATAAAAAAAAGAAAACGAATTAAATAGATATAGTTTGTTTAAAATCATTATCATCATCATCTAAATCAATTATAACCACTTGAATTATTGTTATTAATTGCTGGATAAAGTCCATTATTATTAGTATTATTAGATAAATGACGTTTACTTGGTGGGATAAGATGGTCAGGTAATACATTGGGTATTTCATCACCTTCTACTTTGATTTTAACTAGAATAAAAAGAAAAATTTCATATGGTTAAATGATCAATACAATGTATTCTAATAATGTACATGACACTATGTTTTGAAATATGATGATTATAAAGAAAATATAGACCTCCTACTATGGTAACAGACGAATATGTTTCTGACATAAGAAAGGTGGAATATTTGTCATTCATCCTCATCTTTTATGCATCGTCAAACATCTGACAGTGTACTTTCATATGTAATTTGTTCGTATAGAGAATTTTAAAATAAAATACATACTAAGATGTTGAGATAAAGCCCATTCATCAATATCAAGCATGCCATCTTTATCAACATCACTCAATTTCCATATACGACCAAGAACATTATTTGGCTATAAAAAAAACCTTAAAAATTGAGATATATAAAAACGAAATGAAATTTTACAAGTTTTGATTTAACCATTTCTTGTTTGGCGGCAGCACCACTTATTTTACCATTTTGTGGTGAAAGTTTAGCAAATACTTGATCATATTCATGTCTTGATCGTTCAACAATCCAATCATATTCTCCAATACCAGCATTAATACCTTCAACACCACCAATATCAAATGGTGTTGATTGTTGATCAGCAAAAATTGTACTTCCTTGTGATAAATTTCCACCACCGAATTCTGGTTGAGTTGAATTCATATATGCAAGTTCTTCTCGTGGTAACATGCTCATTAATCTTGGTACATCTTCAGCAAGCATTTTATCTACACGTTCAAGTAATTTTTTATCCAATGGTTTAAATTTAGTAAAATCCTATAAAAGAAAATTCTATAAAAAAAAAGAAAAATACTCAATTATACGAACCATATTTTGTAATATCTCTTGCATACGTTCTATTTTTGGAAAATCACCTAATGGAATATTTTGTTGGCGTTCAATTTTTTCATAAACTAAATGTAAATTCTAAAAAAGAATAATTTCTTAATATTTTTGTTTTCAATAAAAATACAAGAATATTACGTTAATCAATTCTCGACGTTTTTGATCTTTACCAAATACACTTGGCATACTTTCTTTCAATTCACTCATAATGAATGCATGTACCTAATATCAAAAAACAAAATAAATGTATTTATATGATTTACAAAAAAAAGAATAATTCGTTACTCTAGCTAATCGAGCACGTTTGATTAAATCATTTAATTTACGAAGTGTTGCTGTTCGTGGTAAAGATTCTAAAGTAAAATATGAAAAGTTTCATTTCTAGTGATTTCAACTCTGATTTAACATACCTAAATCACCAAATAAATCTTTTGCTTCTAATTCAAATAAACGTCGATTTGAATCATATTGTAAAGGTTTAGACCAAAATGATCCAACATAAACACGACAAACTTCTGGTGTACCAAGAACTTTTCCTAATGACCACATTAAAGCACCATAAACACGCATTAATGCTTGTTGATCAATTGAATCAGCCTTATTGAGGACAATACGTATTTTATCGTCATTGCGTCTTAAAACTTCAATAGCACGTTTTAATTCATCTGATATATCCAATGATGAAACATCAAATAAAAGTAAAATTCGATCACAACGATCAGCAAACCATTCAAGAACTTGACTAAATTCATAGCCACGATCAACACGTTGTTTTTCTCCAGCTAATATACCTGGTGTATCAACGAATGTAATTGTTTCTAAAAGTTCATTACGCACTTGTGAACAAACAAAACGATTTAAAAATGCATTGCCAAATTTTGATAATGGTCGAAATGGTTTTGTTGGATCAACTACTAATGCATTACCTGGTACAACACCACCATGTTCATTATGCATGATAGCAATAAATGAATCAGTTGTTGGCTCTAGAAAAAAAGAAGTATTGATATGTATAGAAATATAGAATATTTCATTTTTACCTGGTCCAATTCGAATGCCAGGAAAATCTTCCTAAAAAAATATTCAAGAAAAATAAAATTGAATTAAGAGACTATACATAAAGGATGTAGATAAATGGTAATCAATAAAAAAACAAACATTATCGAATAGGTAGGGGAAGATATAACTCGTCGATTGGGCCTAAGCTTTATGATTTAACAGAGTTTAATTTAATAACTACAGTAGAAGTCAAATATTCCAACCTTAGACGATTTCAGCTATTATAGGGGTTGAAAGGTTGAAAGTCTGTGTACACATAGCTCGTCTCGAATGTAGATTAAGGGCACAATTCTATCTTGATTACTTAAGTATCAACAAAATGATTTTTAATAAAAGTTTTTGAATTATAATGAAACCATTGGACTATAAAGTATGTGGGAGTACCATATATCATTCGTCCTCTTTCTCCATAAGCAATCAAAACGGAATCTTATCTCTGATCTTCATTTTAGACGGGCAATGTGTACACAAACTTTCAACGCCTATTATTGCTGAGATCGGAATTTTTGCCCACTACTGTCTGTGACCCTTCAAAAAATATTGAAACTGAGATTCAAATTCTAATCATAGAAGAAAAGTGTTTTTCTATACAGCCTTTACGAACAATTCCCAGAAGAAAAAAAAGAAGAGTTCTTTACATTTAATAAATAGCGAATAAATGACGTTTTTCCAACTGAATATTGTCCGACAAGCAGTACCATTGGTTTAGCTGCGAAGTCACTATCTTCCAGTTGTGATGAGTGAAATTCATGAAATCTGTATGCTTCTTCAAGTGGTAATAATTTTTGTGAATATATTTGTCTTAAACCTTGAATAACATTCGTATATACTTCTTTGTTACTATTGTCTTTTTTCCAGAAAGGCATCTAGAACAAAAGATACATATACATAAAACGGCACAATCGAGAATATAGATATATATTTTTTTCTTTTGAATGCTGTATCTGTATATAGTCTATCTTTATACATTTGTGTTGATGAATCATTTCGAACAAACGGGCACATCTTGTGAGGAATATGCAAGACAAGAAAAGAACAATCTTGACCCCAGGATGATAACACAATGATGATTACTAATTTTTTTCTGCTATAAATAAGTATAGAAGCAAAAAAAAGAATGAATATTTTTTTCAAACAAATAATCAAAGCATGTGAAAATGAATATTTCTTATTGTTACAAGATTAGATAAGAAAACACAACGAAATGATAACAACTCTTAATAGGATTTGTAAACTTTTGGACAGATAGAGAGATGTCACTATTTTACTCTTGTTACAATAAGCTCTAGATGAGTAGTTATATAATCGAATGGAACATTGTTTCAAATCATTTGCACATAACATATAGATTTATTGTCCTCTGATTTCGAAGAGAATGAATTAATCTGATTGACAAAATTCACAACTGTATAACTCATGATATATATTAGACCATTAGTGGAATTATTCTTATGCAATAATAATGATCATATATTTTCTAGCTGTTATTTTGTCTGTCAAAATTTTATTTATAGGAATATCAAAATATTGTATAAATTATAATTTTTTTTTTATACTTGAAAATAATAAAAAAAAAGGAACGATTTTTCTTTTATAAAGATGAATTTGGAATATGATGTAATGCAAGAAGTCCTGTATCAGCTGCAGATGTTTTGATTAATTGTTGAATTTGTTTAAATTTTGGATGACTAGCATCTTGCGTAAGTTGAAGAATAATTGATTCAAATGTTGTTAGAAAAGCACCAGCTTGACGCATATGATCAAATGCATACATTCTAAATCATTATATATATATTTATATAAAAAATCAAATCAAAATAAATACCTGTCAGTCAATGATCGTGATGAAACAGCATCAACCACAATGTAAACAGTATACCCTTGTGATAAAAGATCAATCGCCGTTTGTAATACACAAGCATGTGCTTCGAGACCACAGATAATAGCAGTTTTAAAATCTAATTATAAATATGAGTAAGCTAAAATTTTACTAGTAGAAAAAATATCGTTTATAAACTACTGATCTATAGGATATATTGTAGTCAAGAGAGGAAATATCTCTTCTCATTTAATTCATTATCGGATAGATGTGTATAGATCAGCATGTATTCTTTATACTGTATTTTGATACTTTTTAATGCTAGTAAATTATTTACAGCTGGAGAAAAACCAAACACTGATATTGAAAGAAAACAAATTTCTATTGACAATAATATAAGAATTTTATTACATTCTTATTTACTATATTGCCAACTGAATCCTATCTACTTCCTTCTCACCATAAATATTTTGAAGAATTAAAACAATCCGAACATTTTTTTTATGTCGTTTACTTTAAAATAAAAATCTCGACTAATATGTTCTCGATAAATTCTAACATTCGCGAAAATGACGTAATTCTTCATTTCGATTGTATTTAGTACACTCGACAATTTTAATAATTAAGTTATCTCTGAATTTGATCTAGATCCAACCTAATTGACTTCACTAATAACTTCCATTACTAGTTAATTGAGAGCCATTATGATTTTTTGTAGCACTACTTTGATTATCCTATTCAAATATTACTATACAAATTCTTTAGATAAAAGAGAAGAACATCAAAATGAATCGTGGCATATTCGCTTTCTTGTTCATTTAATAAAATTCTTTTCATAATCAAAAAACTAATTATTCCTAACTGACAAAAAAATTTTACCTTTCACTTGTTCTTTTATATATGATATAACATCCGGTGTACACATTGAAAAGAGAGTTTTTTCGAATGGTTTTACATCACCAATTTCCAGTTCAGTTACTGTTCGACCCAAACCTATTTAATAATCAAAAATAGAATGTTTTTTTCTTTTACTTAAAACAATTACCTTTAGGATATTGTTCGGTAACTACATATGGAACATCAAGAATTTTACAAGCTTGTAATAATTTATTTGATGTTTCAACAATTTGTGGAAAATATTTTATTGTCGGACGAAATTTATCTTGCATATCACATAGTAAAAGTACAGATGTTTCACGTGAAAGAGGTTTAATACGTTGAGCCATAGTTAGAAATTAAAAATGAAATGAAAGTAAATAAATAAATGATACGAAAAACTTTTCGATTGGTTAAATTATCTTCCATAACCAATGTTTACGAACCTTCATAATCTTATAATTCATATCAGTTTATCGATTTGAACGATGGAAAAAGCAAATTTCGGTAAGATTGTACTATTTGAACGGAATAGCTATTTTTATCATTTTACATTGAGTTTTTTCTGTCATTATTAAAAATAATTAGTTTAGTTATAGATCAATCTATCGTATACCAACACATTATTTATAGATAATTAGTTAAATTTACTATAATAAGACATTTCTTTGAAGAAAATATCAATTGTACAGTATATTAACATTTGATGTTTTGATTTAGCTTCTTACTATAAATAGAACTGTTCTTTTGAAAAAATATATCAAACAGAGATAATTTTACTTTCTAATAAAAGATGTCATGTTTTTTATTTTAATATGATCTAAATTTGAATATACATTAAGCAAGAGGAAAAAATAGAAAATGTGCATTGAAATGTTAATTTTATTGCTAAATAAAGAAAATGAGTAGACGAACATATATATATTTTTAATGACAACATCATTTCCACTTCCTTATTCTTATATGCAATTCTTTATTATATATTCTGCAAGAAAAAAAAAAACATATCTCATTTTTTATAGAAAAGTTTCTTCAACCAAACATCAACCATGGTAGGATTTTTAATGAACAATGTAAAAAAAGTTAGCGATAAGGAACTAGTATCACCAACTAAGGAGGATACCATTATAGTAAGTTTTGTGTTAATACTAAATTGAAAATACGTATCTTTTCGATTAGACAATCAAAGGTGAACAAGACGATGAATCAATATCTGAATTAGAAGATGTTGACCGTCAAGGATCATCAATTTTATTTGTTTCTGTCATCATATTACTCGTCATTACATGTTTGACGATTAGTATTTGGTTTTCATCGGAGTTTATTAGTGAAATAAATCATGTAGGATATAAAACGATATCGTATCATATTAATTAATACGTTTTATATATATATATATTAGAAATGGCATTGCACTTGTCAAACACAAAATCGATCAGTGAATAAAGATCTTAGTAATCAAGTCTTTTCTCATCATGATGCTTTATTCGCAGTTAATCGTGGAAAGAAACCGATTGCATCCACTTCAATACCATTGAACATTATACAATCTGAAGGTCAACAACAAGTAAGCAATTATAGATTCTAATTCAAGCTTTTGCATACGCCTTCTTTCATTATTTTTCTTATAATATATGTGTTATCTATAGGTCATTATTGATCCAGAGGAAATTATAGAAATAACTGAAACACCACGATTAAGTTGGACAAGTACAGTTCGTATTATCAATAATTTTGAGCATGTATGTATTCAATTGATTTATAATCACATTACTTTATCTTTTTTGCTAAATAGAATATTACTATTATACGTAATTATGATTTATCGAAATGTTTTATTATCTCATTTGCTCTTCAACATATACCAGAAACATCGAATATGTATCAGAAAATTTTCAATTCTTTAGTAAGAAAAATAGAAATAATTTAAAAAAATTTTTATTTGTTTGTTTTTAGTTTGGATCATTTACGTTTAATAGTAATATTATATCAAAAGCAATAAAACTTCGAATAATACCATTAACTGAAAATGAAATAGCTCAATATGGTTCTGAAGTTATTACTACATGCCCTATTGGAATCCAAGCATTCCGTGTTGTTCCAAAAATAAATGAATCATTCTTATAATATTTTGACTTCTATGCATCATCAATCTCATTAAATGTATTTATAATTAGTCACATACTGTTTGTTTTCATATTGTATAACATTTTTTTCTCTCTTTCTCATTTATTTATTGTTTCGTAAATAAAATAAAATTTCTTCGTCTTAAAATATAATCTCTATAGATAGATATATCTAATCATATAGTGTGAAAAGCACACATATATAGAAAGTTATCTTGCATGTAACAACTGTTATTTTTTCATGTATGGATGATCCTTTCGATGGATTGATTACTTACTTGCCAGTAGTAATGAATGTGTAACAAAAAAAAAAGAAGAAAGCATTACACATCGTGCGTGTATATTTGCATGTTTAGAGGAAGAAAAAGAAACAAATGGGATTGCACAACTTACTTAGTTCTTCGATCATCTAAGTAAGTAAGTGAGTGACAGAAGAATGAGAGAGAGAGAAAAAAAAGAACCGGACAGCCGGTGGGATGGTAAGCTTGTTGGGAGGTTGAGACATATAGAAGGGATGACGAATCAAAGTGAGTCACTGAACAATCTTTTTCTTTTTTTTCTCTATCGTTGATGAAGCATTTTTTATTTAATCTTATGTTATATACATATATATATGCGTGTGACTTGAAACAACTGCTTATTTATCCCTTTCTTTTGTTTGTCGCTAGTAATAATTAACTCTCAACAGTATATAGGCGTGCTAAATCTTCCATAATATTTGTGGTTACAATTCTTACCACGCGGAGTATAAGTCAGCTGACATCGTCATGCGTCATACTATATTTGATGATTGATATATACGAACGAAGAGAAAGAAAAAGAAAACGACCTTGTCTTTTTTTTTTTTACTTACTCTGTTATTGGGAAGCGGATAATAGAACGAGCGTGTGTATATAAGTGAGAACAACAAGGACAGAGACATTGACGACACAACAAGACAAAAATCTATTACTTATTTGTAGATCGATATGGCTGCTACTGAAGTACTTCGTGGTCGATCATTTTCGGATGCTCTTTATGAACGTTATTGTGATTTTGATTCAACATTTAATGATCTTAAAAATGGTTGCGATATCGTTTTTTTTGTTGGTTCATCGCCAAAAAAGACAGGTATTTTTTTGAATTAAAACAATCGAATAAAATCTATCTATTTTTTTTATTAGAATCCGGTCTTGTTCTTAATGCATCTACTGTTGTTTTAACTGATGAACAGATATCTCATGTTGGTGATCCTAATGCAGTAGCAATATCATGTTCACAAGTTGAACTTGTTGATATATCATCAAATGCATTTTCTGATTGGCATGAAGTATATTTATTCTTTCTTCTTATCATATTATTATCTTATTTATATTATTTAGATATCCTTATTACTTTCATCATTACCTCATGTCAAAACAATCAATTTAAGTTTCAATCCATTTCCAATCGGTTTTCATATATTACCGATTGAATTACAATGGCCTAATCTTAATACTTTATGTCTTAATGGAAGTCATATTGAACTTGACATGATCGTTGAATTACTTAAAAAAACACCAAAGTAAGTTTAGATTTACTTTTCTTCTTAAAAAAGATTATTCTCGATAAATACAAAAACACAAAAAATTAAATTTTTTATAAAAGTATGACGCATCCTATTGACGAATGAATCATTTCGAAATCTCGACATTTTCTTAAGCAATATATATTAGAATGACCTATACCGATTCAATAGTTTTTATTAGGTACATAAGCAATCATAAAATTGATAGATAGTAGTTTATTGTCATATATTCTAATATTATATGACATATGCTACAATAAGATTCTATGTTCGTTACTAAAATCTAGCAAATTGTTGTACTGACATTACATCGAAATATGTATTCTTCAATCATAAAATATTAACAGGATTTTTTTGTTTTAGAACTATAGTGAAAGTTATTTTTAATGTAAAACGTATAAAATATTGTTGACTTATGACTTACAAGAAAACCTTGTCATATAATAGACTATCAACATTATTTCAGTTCTAGTGGGAATTGAAAAGACCTAGAATACGACATGTTCATGGATCTTTCTTATTGAATTATATCCATTTTATTCTGTTGTTGATTTCTTGTATGATATAAAATGTAATTTAATTTGCAGTTTTGTTCATGAGATGTAATGATGATAAATATAATGTACTAAAAGTATCAGTCAGAACAAATGTTTTATTTTTAGATTAAGAAAAATACACATCATCTTATTCAGATTTGATTTTCTATTGAGTAAAACGCAGAATATTACACATAAGCCTTAACATCTTTTGTAGTTTTTTTCGAGATTAAAAGTCTGACAAGGTTAGATTTCAAAGAAAGTCATTATCTCGAAAATGGAACATTTATTATAGTTGAAACTTTCAGTGCATTCAATCAGTACCGCACAACAGATCGTTAATTCAGCAAAATGTTCGTAACTCAATATATTTTTGTTCTAATACCCAGGATTTTACTTCCGAGGGCATACGAACGATCTCCTGTGGAGGGAGGCAATCGCATAGTAAACAGCATAAAATTCGTAAATCCCGGGAGGGCAAAATATCCCATACCAGATAAAACACTGCTAATACCCATTTATATTAAATATGTATTCATTTGTATTGAACCAATATCTAACTATTCTTTTTTTAGCTTGGAAGAACTTCAAATATGTTCAAATAATTATACAACAATCTCATCTAATTATAATTTTCAACATAAAAATCTCAAACGAGTTTATATATCAAATAATAATATATCAGATTGGCAATCTATATGTCGTCTAGGTCATTTATTTCCACGTTTACAGACATTAATAGCTAGTGATAATCCATTACTAAGTTTTCGTTCGGATGATGATGTTAATATTTGTTTACCATATTTACATACACTCAGTGTTGATCACGTACAAATATCTGAATGGGATGATATTGTTGCATTAACAAAATTACCTTGTTTACATGCTTTAAGAATTCATATAGCACCACTTCTTAAAGTTCGTTTCTATTTTCTTGAAAGTAAAAAGCTAAAAACTGAAAATATCTCTATATATATTTAGCCTTATCATAAAGATGAAAGATTTTTTCTATTACTTGGTTATATGAAAAATATAACTAAATTAAATGGAAGTGATATAACTGCCAATGATAGAGAAACAAGTGAACGACGATATATTCGTTATTATTCTCAACAAGATAATAAACCACAACGGTAAATGAAAGAAATATATTTTTATTGTATTATTTAAATTTTTGTCTTGTAGATATTTTGAATTAATTGAAAAACATGGTAATCTTAAACCATTAGTTGATATTAAAATTTGTGCACCGTATCTAAAAAATGTTCGTCTAATTTATAATCAAATAACATATGATAAAGAAATTGATGATCGACAAACAGTTCAACGATTTAAAAAATATCTTCATGAACTTTTTCAAATACCACTAACACGTTTACGAGTTTTTTATGTTGATGATTTTGCTTTTAATGCGGGTGTTGGTTGGCCTGATGAACTCAAATATCCACAAAGATCATTGCATACGTATGTAATAGGAAAAGAGAGATTAGTTTCTTCAATAATCAGTTATAAGAAACTATAGGGAATTGTATAATTGATCAATATATATATATATACATAAGAGATATATCAAAAGTGCACTTAATGGAATGCTTTTATCTATTGTATAAAAAAAAATCATATATATATAAACCTGTATTAAGACTGAGAATTAATTAAGAAAAAATAGAATATTATTCTTAGCTATTAAAAATTCTAAAATGTTTCCTGTACCGGATGTTAAGTTGATTGATAGTTAGACTAATTCAGTAGATCTAATCAATCATTTACTTATTTCAAAAGATTTTTCCTTTAACTACAAATACAATTTTATGTAATTTAATATTATAAGGATCATTATGACATAATACTGGATACTTCGCTGATAAGATAATACAATATTCTAATATTTTTTCGAAAGTATAATAAAATTCTCTTTACTTTAATTGTATAAAAACTTCATCATGACTAGAGCCCGTCGGGTTCGGGTATCAAAGCTTTTGCTGATCGGGCCCGAACTGGAAGAAATATGTTATCAACATAATATTTCTTTTTAAATTTTTATTCAAAAAGTCTTGAATTTATTCATAAAAGTAATAGAAAAACAACAACAAAACTATTTTCGAAGCAACCATCAGATTTCAAGTAGAGAAATTTACTGAATGTCTGAAAGTACAGTTCGAGTTCAGGCTAGTCCTCATCAGGATCGGGTCCGGGTCTAAAAAAAGTTTATCGAACGGGTCCGGATGCGAAATTTTTTATTGAACGGGTCCGGGTCTGAAAATTTTTTAGTGGACGGGTCCGGGTCCAAAAAATTGTGGACCCGATGGGCTCTAATCATGACTCTTAAATACTAGTAGACGAAATTCATTATTTTAATTCTTATATTTGAGAATCTGATCATTTAATTCTATTGATAAAAATAAATTCGACCTATATTTTATTCAAAATCTCGTTGTCTTTATGTTATCTTTAAACTTCAACTGACTATTACATGTCAATCGATCGGGTTTCAAATATTCTAGGATAACCTTTTATGAAATCGTATCAATGTAATTTGAGAAGTTTAAATTTAATCTAATCTAATTTTTTGACTTAATTACTTTTTTTTGTACTTGATCAAAAATTACCATGGTAAAATATCTATAAACTAAAATTGTTAAATATTTAGATATAATATTCATAATGGTGATCAATTTCATATTGATCTTAAACCAGATCCACCGAAACCTCAACATTCAACACGACCAGGTATAGATTAATTTGAAAACAAAAACAAATCTTATTTTGTTATTTTAGTTGATACGACACGTCTTCGTAAAAAATCTACGAATAATAATCGAACCAATTCATCAACATCATCTGATGATAGTAAAATAACATCATCAATTGAAGAGTCACCATTTACATTTGATTCTTTACAAAAATTAGCTCAACAAAATGATGCAAATAATACTCAGTTCTCAATTGAACTTGATGGTATCTATCCGTCCACTGATAAAAATATTCATATGAATAAGAATGATGAGGACGATGATGATCTATTATTAGCTGCTGCTGCTGCTTGTACGAATATAAAAAACGAAGTGAAATGAACATTGGTTTTTCTTTTTTGTTCATCTACTTGTTTGTTTATGTCTATATTTGCGGTGATCGAAATGATAACAGTATTTCTAGTTTATCTTTTTTGCACTTCGATTACATATTCAAAGGTGTGTTCAGAGTTGTAAATAACTCATTTTCTTTCTTTTGTCTTTGTATGTATACATCGGAGGAATTATTAAGAATTTTTTTTTGTTCTTGTTCATTTTGAAATTCAGTTGAATAAAAAAAAAGGTGTGAAATTTTGAAAAAAACTAGAGAAAATAGGACAATATGAAATAGTTAAATTAGAAAATAATGATTTACTTTTTGTCTCATTTTTGATTTACGACGACAATATAAGAATCCTTTATAAATCAACAAAACGCGTACTCAATATTCTGTCCTTGATTTTCCTTGAGACTACTATATTTATGATATACGCAATGACCTTTTTTTCTACAGTAAACTTTACTTTATCAAGTAAAAGAACGTGATTAAGGTAAATAAAAACGTACAATACAGAAATGAAACAACATTAAATATTCTAGTAAAAAATAATCTTTTAGTTCATTATACAATAGAATTTTTATCAATATATCATTTATCAATCTTGCTGTTCTGTAGACATATTGATTATCGAGCTCCATATGCAATTGCGTATATCTTATTCTTCGCATTCTTTCGCCAAACAAGGTATTACTTGTTAATCCAAAAATTTGCACTATCATCATGGAAATAAAGAACAAAAACAGCGCACGAAAAAAAAAGGTGACTTAATAAATCTATCGACGATGATTGAAAATTTTCGTCACGAAATACTATCGACTTTATACATTTACTTAATCAAAATAGGATAAATAATACTTTGTACTTTGTGCAGTGTTAACCCGTCCTACAATGAATATATTTATCTAGTTGTGTCTATCTTATTTTTTATTTATGTTTGATAAATAATAATTAAACTTTGTATACGGTTTTATTTTATTGTTTGTAAAAACAAAAATACAATTGCGACCTTTTTTTTTTCTTCTCTGTAAGAGAGAGAAGAACAGGAGAAAAAGAAAAGAAACCGTTTTATCCTTGAATGCCAGTACAAAATAAAGAACGAGAGAGAGAGAGAGAGAGGAAAAAGAAAAGGAAAGAAAAGAGTAAAAAGATGAGAATATATATTTGAGAATGACATAGCATATTTTTTTCATCTATATCTTTTTTATCCTATTACAATCGTCTACGAAACAAAAAATCAAGATATTTGTTATTTTATCATAATAAAAAACAACTATTTTATAATTAATGGCAGTTAATACAACTGATATACGTTGTTTCGATCGTTATGAAAGAAAAGATGTTGTTATTATTGGTTTGTATTTATAATACATCTCATCTAAAATTAAAAATTTACTGTAAATTTTCAGGAAATGGCCCATCCGCTATCGCCCTTTCATATCTTCTTTCTGGACATATTCCTTATTGGAATGGTTGTCCAGTATCAAATGATTATCTTAATATGAAATTAGAAAAACATGTTAAAGATAATTCATTATTTGAACAGGTAAGATGATTTCGATGAAGTTGATTATTTTTATTTTTTTTAAAGTACTATGTTTGAAAGTGATGTTTTTTGTTCGGAAGAAAAAAGAAACAATAAAAAATATGTATTAATATTTTAACATGTATGTACTTTCTGTACTAGTAAATGTCCTTGAATAACAACTAACTGACATTTTTGTGCATTTACTAGAATTCATTTTGTTTTTTATTGTTTCTAATTGATAGAATAAATTTTAATCAAGGATTTTTATTATTTAGGATTTGGAATTTTTATCCGATGGCCTTGAAGGTCGTTCACGAAATCCCGTTTCATTACTTATTGATAATTTAATTCATCCTGATGCTGATCTAGGTGCAAATTTACAATCAAAAATAAAATGGCGTCATGATCCATTATCAGCTATTGATCATATTTGTATTGGGCGAGGAGGAATTGGTGGAGTTTGGAATCGATTAACATCGAAACAATTACATACAGTAAGCATGGCTACTTGGATGGAATTACCTAATTATTCAATGTCGACATTTCGACAAAAATATCGAGCTTGTCGATTACGTCAAGCGACAAATAACGAAAATGCATCAATAATAAATGATGATACATCATTACGAGCAACTTATGACGAAATTCGTTCATATTATATTAATTATGTAAAAAAACATCGTTTAATAAATTATTTTCGTAATGGTCATGAAGTAGTATCTATTGAACGTGTTTGTATTGATGCTCCATTCTATGATGATCTAACCCAAGAAATTCGTACACCTGAAGCATTATGGGAAATACGAGGTTATGATGAACAGACTAAAATTCCATTTATTATGCATGCTAAATATGTTGTTTTAGCAACAGGTATTCCACAACAAATAACAAAACCATTAGGTATTATTGGTGAGCAAGCAAGTCATTCATTTACTTATACATGTTTAACTGATATTGAAGATATTATTGTAAATAAAAAACGATTAACAAAAAATAGTAAACCATTACTTA
Source organism: Adineta steineri (assembly GCA_905250115.1). Lineage (NCBI taxonomy): Eukaryota > Metazoa > Rotifera > Eurotatoria > Adinetida > Adinetidae > Adineta > Adineta steineri. Next base: position 335,885 of record CAJNOI010000017.1, on the reverse strand, counting down.
TAATTGGATGTGGTTTAACAGCTATTGATGTTCTTCTCTTATGTCAACAATATTTAATACCTGTTGTACATGTTTTTCGTCGTGCAATTGATGATCATGAACTTGTACTTAATCAATTATCAGCTACGGTTTTTCCAGAATATGAATATATTAAAGAATTAATTAAACAATCAACAATGTCAACAACATCTACGGTAATTTTCAAATATATACATATATACATATTCATTCATTTCTTCGATATTTTAGTCAGTAGAATGGTCCTATCAATGTTGTATACAGAGTGAAATTATTTCAATAACAGAAGATGGTACAGTACATATACGTAATCTTCGAACACAAATTACTACAGAATATGAAATATCATTAATAGCTAAACTTACTGGTGCTGAATCCCAAATTCCTTTTTTTCGATCGTTAACCACGAATAAAAACAATGGTCTTAATATCAATCCGTATACATATGAATGTACAGATTTAGAGAATATTTATGCGTTAGGTGCGTTAGCTGGTGATAAACTTGTTCGATTTTTACAAGGTGGTGCTTTTGCATGTGCAGCGAATCTATTTAAAAAATATCGACAAATATCAACTGATAATAAATTATCTTCTGTTGTTACGTCTAGAACTAGAATTGTTGTATAATTTGATTATTTTATTTCGAATCTATATGTATAATTTTTTTTTGATAAATAAATTTAGAATAAAAAAAATGTTACCATATTTTATGATACGGTGTCCATTGAGCGAAAGTCATAACTGCGAAACACCTTTCGCCCTCACCCTCACTTTTCGTCTATATCCTCATCATGAAAAATCATTCCGCTGAATTGTCTTTCGCTCATTTGCCCCCATACCCATTTTATTATTGATGAAGAGAAGTCTATCTATATATATGCTATCGCGAGATTTCTTTCTTGTTTAAGTAGACATTATTCATAGTTGCCAAATGAATGTCACGTGAATAATTAGTAAAATAAAAGTTCCTGACGAAAGGTTAAAAGTGTTTACAGACGATTAAGTTTTTACAAAACCATAAAAAAAAGAATGTTTTCTTTTCGAAAGATTGAAGACAAATGTTTGACTAAGTACTGTAATGAATGACAAAAAAAAGTAATATTTCAAAAGTAAATAGGCGAATTTTAAGTGCCCTTGAATTAAACGATTTTTTCTTATTTTTGACATTATGTCAAAGAATACGCACTCAAATCACAAAATAATATCCGATAACTGACATCGTGAATAATACATGATACATTTATGTTTAAAAATATATTCGATTTTATCGATGATGAAATAATGTTTTTATAAAAATGTAAGCTATTGTTTTCTTTTCACTTAAATCGAATTGAGTAAATAACTGTAAGTCGTATTATTAAAAGAAAATTTCAATGTCATAATCACTTGCATTATTATTGAAAAGGCAATGATGTAAGACAGAGAAGCCAAAGAGTTTAGTCTTTGCTTTAACAAAAGATAGAGCCGAGCGGAATTTTTTATGTTTCGATACTAGTTTATTCTTTATACAACCGAATTAAAGGAAAACAAAGTATCTATTTATTTTGTTTCTACTTCAATACACCATCAATTCATTATGTAATATTGATTAAGATGTCCCTAAAGTATTTAATAGTCTATTTGCAATATAATCCTGTTATATATATCTATATTTTAGTATCTCGTTTCTACTGAAACAGAATATATTGCGTACTAACATTTGTTTTTGTGTATAAGAGAAAGTTATTTAGTAGAACTTTAGTGTAATATCATATCAAAAGAATATTTTAGTTAGATACTTCGTCGAATAAATCAAATTTCAATAGTATTATCTGACATGAAGATATATCTAAAAATAGCAGAAAAAAAATACAAAAACAATAAGTTATTCCTCTGATATAACGTAATCAAGTTTATTTAAATATTGTTTAATTTCATCCATTTCTTCAACAAACATTTCTTTGTTTTCATGTACAAAATGAAGACAAATATCTAATGTTCGATTATGTTTATAACCACGACGATTTAATGCACGAAACATAAGCATTGTAGAATATTTATCATGATAAAATTCATCATGATTATATTCATTTAATAGATTTGTAAAATATATATGATCAAGTTCAGATGCAAAAACATAAGCTAATTCAGCTAATGATCGAGCATCTAAACGATCAAGTTCATTTTGACGAAATTTTGTTAGAAGAAGAAGTGCTTCAAATAATGGTCGAATACGTTCATCTTCATGTATATTACAATGAAGATCATTTTCAATTGATAATAATATACGACCCGTGTCTTGTAAATGATATTTATTAATATTATGTTTTAATAATTGAATAAGAGCTTTAAGTGCGTAATTTCCAGAATTTGATGTAAGACTAAGATTACCATTTAACGAAGCCAATTGAAAATATATAGTTAGAACATGTCCAAAATCGAGTTGTTGACCATGTTTTAATACTAAAAGAGATTGAGATTGTGATTATTATAAAACTCCATGTTAATATTTATGCTGTACATTGCGCTCGTCTCGAGATTAGCTCAGCTCTTTCTCGTAGAAATGATGTGTTTTATTTATTCAAACAATTTCAAAAACCGATTTCAGATTCCTGTTCCTCGATCCCGATTGCCATTCAGTCAAAGTTTGTGAAAACCAAGTCTCCGACCAGTCAGTGAAGTGCGGACACACAAGCAAGTAAGCAGATGATTTATGCTTGTAAGATTCCTCTCAACGAGAAAGAGAGTAACAGTTTCCATGAATTAGACCTTCTTATCAATATTACTATATGTTGATTGCTATAATCTCGATTTCCATTTCTATCGAAATTGTCTAGTACTAGATGTATATATATTAGTACACGTCTAGTCTTTATTTTTATTAGATGATAATTTCGATCTACAGTTAATTTGTCACTGTTCTTACATTGACTCCCTTCTTCATCTGTTAATAGTAGTAAAACACAGTACTGTGTTTTTTCCCTTACCAAAATAATCAACAAAATCGTACATTCGTTGATGATGTCTTTCATTCGAATCACGTTTTATATTTAATTCATGAAGACGTTGAATAAAAGTTGCAACATTATTATTATCAAATAGTTTATATTTATTTTCAATTGTAGTTAATAACATTCGTTCATCACATTCTTTCATAAATTCATTTAAACCAGTTTGTACATCGATTAATTTTGGTACTGATTTAGGTATGGGTCGTGATTGAATTTTACCAGATGAAACTGGTTTAATAACATTATAATCATTAAATACAACTTTTTGTGATTGTTTTGATGAATTAATTACTGCATAATCAGATGTTTTTTCGACTGTTGGTTGTTCCGTAGATGTAGCAACACGAGGAAGACATCGGATTAAATTATTAGAAATTAATCGAATAGAACAAAGAGATTGATTTACCCGGAACATTCTTAATTTTAATTATAGAACTGTTCATTGATGACTCAATCGCATTTACTTGTCAAATCATTTTATTGGAGTTTAGAATTTTTACTACTAAATTTCTTTTCTCTTGGAAATATTAATAATAATTTCGAATATCTGATTTACTACTAAATTTTATAATAATTTTTATATTTACCATATATTTCTGTTACAGTTTAAATACTATGACATAGCGACATCTGGTACCAATATCTTTTGGCGGTACACTAAAGAGTCGAAGTACCATATAGTTTATCAATAGAAGAGAAAACTCATGATAAAGATTGACGCATATAGCCTAGAAAAGATAAGAATATGTCTGATTCATGTCTATGACGTCGTTGGAATGTTTATGTCTTCCGGTTCTGTTCGAGTATACGTATATATACTCGTTTATTACTAAGCAAAAGAAAAAATAATTTTTCTTAGTTCGTATTACTTATTATATACACAAGATGCATGCCAAAGTATTATTATTCTTTACGTTATATGTAATTGCTCTTTGTCTTTGGCTCATGCCAACTGGTACCGAAGCATATCCTAATTATCCACGTAATGGTCATAAAAGATGTCCACCAACATGTTCAATGTATTGTCAATGTGGTCATGTTCTTGATGCAAATGATTGTCCAATTTGTCGTTGTCGACCATCAAATATTTGTACAGGAAGACATCCAAATGCTCATCCAAGACATCGTCAAGGTTATGGTAAATCACAAATTCTCTATTGATCATAAAGAGACAAGATAATTCGAGATTTTCTTTTTTATATAAAAAATATCATTGTTTGTTAATTCTATACTTGAATAAAATGCACTATTGTACATAATCTATTTTGTTTAATACGATCGTAAATAAGAAAATCTATCAAGATCAAATGATATATACATAAATCATCGGAACATGAAATTATACAAAATGTAGATAAGTATTGGAGACTTATATGTATTTATCTTTAAATGTGTTTGCAAGTCGCAGAGACGTTTGAAATTAAAATTACATATGAGAAACAATAGACCATTGTCTAATATTAATCAATTGTTAACAGTAATAGATTTACTTATTTCAATGTCATGACATTTATTGTTAATGGAGTCATCGAATTCTTCTCCTACATGATTCCCATGGAATTTGACATTCTTTCTTTCGATTCTGCTAATGCTTTTGTTTGGATTAAGAAATATTTTCAAAGGAATTTTTCCTTCCTTATCAGTGAATTCTTTGCTATTAAATTTTAATAGTTTATATAATTTTATTTTTTTTTGTTAAATTCAAGAATAAAATAAATACATAAAAGAAGCAATTTAACGGTTTATTTTTTACCAGGTAAAAATTTACTTAATTTATCACGGATCTGTTTATCATCAAGATTCGTAGCCGGTACATTTCGTTTATTTGAACGATTATTAGTATTTGTTTCTGTAATCGATACTTCATCTTGATTCATTGATGTTGTACGATTAAATACATGTTGTGCAACAATTTGATTAGCTTCATCAATAGTTCCTAAACGAACATTCGATGCAAGTTCAAGAATAAGTGGTGAAACTTTTGAATGACCAAGATAAACATAGGCAGCTGGTATTAAATCATAAGCAGATAATTGTTTTTTTAAATCCGATAAAACAACACGTGGTGGTGATGTATATAAATAAAAATCTAATTGTTTCAATTGAGAACAAATAAGATTTGTACGAGCAAATTCAAGAAGTTTTGAAACAGGTTCATCGGGATAAAATAATCCTTGAAGTACACAATTAGAATTAATAACAAATCGAATTACTATATGTTTATATGCAACAGCACGTGCTGATTGAGCTCTTTCACGCATTAAACGAGTTTCTAATGGATTATCTTCCGCACTAAATGAATAGGATATGAAAAATATTTTCAAAAAAAGGAAATTTTACCCTTGTTGTCTTAAAGTATTTAAAACGGATCGAAGATCATCGGGTGTTAATTCAAAAAAACTATCTGGTAAGTCTTCAGTTTTATTTGTTGATGGTGCAGGTACTTTGGTAAGATCATAAGCCATTGTATGACGATCACATGTCTATTAATATGAATAGATAGAATGTTAGATTTTTATGAAAATAAAACTTACTTTGGAATCTCGTGTATTTTGACGATTATCGGAAGCGTCATTTTGTAGAAGATTTTGACCTTTAGTCGCTTCAGGAAACTAAAATAGTGGATTAGAAATTATTTTCATTTCAAATGTACAGAAAAATTACTTTAAAAGTACTAAAATCAGTTTGAGGTTGTTGTTGATGTTGTTGTTGTTGCTGTTGTAAGAATGGATGATGATCAAATGAAACATTTATACCAAGTGCTTCAGCTAATGTTTTTGATTGTTGTTGAGACTAGTGAAAGAAAAAGAGTTGTTACTTTTTCTTAAACAATACAAGGAATAATATACTGTTGTGTTCGTTGGACGAGAAACAGGAGCATCACGAAATATAGAAAATTCTTGATTGTTAAATGATGATACAGATGTATCGATGACAGGATAACTAGAACTAGATACTGTCGTTGGAGGTAAGGATTGAACAGGAGTCTTTTCTGTTGTAGCAGACGAATTTTGAATACGAGTAGGTGGTTCTGTTGTTGGTTGTTGTTGTTGTTGTTGCGGTGGTGGAGGACGTCGACGAGCAATTTTCTCATCAATACGAGTGTTAACCTTAGTTAAATCTTCGTCAGTCATCGATCGGTAATTATAACTATAAATAAATCGGATATTTATACAAGAATATGAAAAGAATTTATTTACCGAATAACAGCTGCTCCACTTGTAAGACCTAATTCACGTAATGTAGTATTTGATAAAGCATAATCACCAATGATTTCTTCACTCATATATGAACATACTGGATATAATTTATTTTCAGTATTTATTGATTTATCAAATGTAGAAACGATACTTAAATTTAAAGAAACAAATACAATTAAAAAAATGTTGTTATTTTAATAAAAATTTACTTGTCTGGTTGACAACGATACCAATCAAGCATTTCTTTAAGTGTAACAGAAGGTTGAAAACTACCAGCATGTCTTGAATTATCCGGTAAATGTAATTGTACAGTTACATCGCTTGTTGGTCGACGTTCATCTAATTTATACATTTCCAATAGAGCATTCGTTGGTATACTTGCTAAACGCCATGGCATTGTTAAATCACATTTTTTACGTTGATGTCTAAACAAAAGATTTTCATAATTATAAATAAAAGTATATATATCTAACTTACATAAGACCCCAATCAGCCGAATCTAAACTTTCTTGATGACACATATCTTCCAGCACCTATAAAAAAAAATCATATATCTATTGTTAACAACTAATCGAATTCATTTAAACTCCTAAGTTAGGATACATTATTGAATTAAGCAAAGACTTTGTATAAGCGATTCAATACGGGAGTTTAGACTAGGGTCTGGCGGGACCGAGTTTTTTCATCTCGATCCCGGTAAAATATTTTCTCGGAATTTTTGATGCCGTTACTATTTTTTGTGAATACAATTCATCCAGACTTGAAACCCATCAGTATATTTACTCGAGACTCCGTAGTCCCTATTCCGTTTTTAACAGGGATATCCGTCCTAGTGGCGTAACCAGAAATTTAAGGATGATAGAGCTCAGCCCCAAAACTGTCTAATCTTTTGGATTTTTTGACTGACAGGTTCAGTAACTAAAAAATCCGGGTAATGGGGTTAACCTCCTTCTGATCCCAGTGTGGTTACGCCACTAATCCATCCCAATCCGATCCGGTCGGGATAGAGATCGTGGCGGTTCCGCCGGACCTTAGTCTAGACTCATTAATATTGTAATTAGCTCAGTAGCTCGGTTTACAAAGACGAGATGAATTCCCGTTCCTGATACCTCTAGCCGTGATGTTCATTTAAAACTTTCTTACTTGAAGTAAATTGCTATTGGGTGTCATTTGTGATTTTCGTCGATGTCCACTTGGACATAAAATTGTAATTGTTGCTTTTGACATATTTCTATTATCTAAAATAATCATGTTTGTATCTTTTTTTCATAATTTACATATCAAAAATAAACAAAAAAAAGAAAGAGAAACTAAAGAATATATATCTAATTAATTTAAATCGAAATAATCTGTAAACAGCAATTATCATTTGTAATCAATGCTAATTCATCTCCCATAGAACTAATATGTCTAATAGATATCTGATCAAGTGATTGAATAATTCTCGTATTTTTATGAAAATAATTTATTAATTGAGTTTGTTTATCAATTGTTAACCAGATTTGATATGAAGATAAAAAAATAAAATTTGAATAGATATGTTCTTGATCGGTTAAATCAATTGTATATTGTATTATTAAATCATCTGAACATAATTGAATAAATTTATTTGTATATAAAAGTAAATAATCATTATTTGAACTTATCGATATAAGATAATCATTTTGATGATAATGTTTTGTCCAACGTTTAGTTAATTTCCATTCCGGTTGTATTATCCATCGATCAATAAATTCACCTTGATTATAAATAAGAAAAAGATAATTATGAAATGATGTTAAATTATTTACAAAATGTTTTTTATTTGATATATGTGCAAGTTTTTTTAAATATAAATTTTCTAATGACCATAATGAATGATCACAAAGAAGAAGAAAATTTTTATATGTTGTTGACCAACATATATCATTTAGATATTCATCTGTATAATCTAATAAATTTATTTCATCAATAAAACCAATTAATTTATCATATAAATAAATTTTTAATTGATTATTAACAAGTATTATTTGATTATTTGATGTTGCTATTAAATAAATTGATTCGATTTGTAATTTATATTCCATAACTATTTTTCTTTGATTAAATGTATGTTTATCAAAATTTTGATGTATAGTTATCGGATTATTCAATAAATTTGTTTCAATATCAATATTTAATGGTAATGGACGTTGAATAATATTTTGTTTAAGTTGATTTAATTTCTTTTTAAATATATTTATTTCATTGGATAATATATGTGAATGTTGAAAATATTCATTCATATTTAAAATAAAATTTGTTTTTTCAAGAAAATATGTTTTTTCAGCTTGTTTTTTATAGGTTTGAATTTCCAATGATTTTTCTTGATGAATAGTTTTTATACGATCTATCATTGTTGTTTCCCATTTATCTATCAGAGAAAAGCATTGTTCCCATTGAATTTCAAAAGCTAAATGACTAAAATCCATCTACAAGAAATAAGTTTGAATTTATTGTTTTATTTCACATTTACAATATTAACAGTACAGAACATATATGTATATTTTTTTTTCTTTATTATTATTCATTTTTAACTTTTTTATTTGCTTCTTCATCGTTTTCAGTATCAGCTATTGGTCTTTTATGACGAATATTTAATGTTATATCTTTAGCTGGCGCTTCAAGTGTTTTCGTATCTGTTGTATTATTTGTTCCTGAGAGAATTTTTCGTGCTTGAATAATTAAATGTTGTTCAGCAATGGATGATTTTGCATCATTAAGTTTAAGTTCAATTGATGGTAAAAGTGATTTAAGTTCTTCACGTTCAGCTTCTTTATCATCACCATCTAATTTTTGAATAGCTTGATTAATTGCATCAATAGCTTTAGTAAAACTTTCCATAGCTTCGGAAAATTTACTAATTAATTCATAAATTAAACCTAATTTATAATAACTTTCAGCAAGTAATCGATAACGTTGCTGTTCATTTAATGTTTCTTGTAATTCAATAGCTTTAAGTACATGTGAAAGAGCATTTTCATGATCGCCATTTTCATTACAAATATCTGCAAGCATAACATGAATATCAGCTAAACGTGTTATAATATGTGCATCGTTAGGACTTGTTTCAGACATGTTTGAGAATATCATATGTGCACATTCAAGAATTTCAAATGCACGTTCAAGATCATTCACATTTTCATCATCTGGTATTGAATCATCTTCTTGTTCTTCTTCTTTTCCATCAGCATTTTCTTCTTGTTCTTGTATATCTTCTTCTTCGATAATTTCATTCTCATCATTATCTGTATCTAGAAATCCACGGCGTTTATCAGAAAGAAAACAAATTATATTTTATATTAACCTTTAACAATATCACTACCGAAGACTTGTTGTTCACTAAGACTAAGATAAAGTAATGCTTGACCATAATAAAAATACGGTTCCGCAAGTTCAGGTACCGTATCTTTTCCACGTAATTTAACACTGGAAAAAAATTTAAGATAAATATTTGTTTAAATAGACAAGTTTTCTTACATTCGTTCACATGCTTTTGATAAATGATCACATGCTGATTGATAATTATTTAATAATACATCACGTTTACCAAGTAGAAATGATGCATTCGCTTCTTCATCTCTAAATAATAATATTTGGTTAATCTTTGCTCATTAGGGAATAATAAACTGTCAATAGATCTTTGAAACTTCTATCGGATTGTAAATTAAGATTAATTCTAACTATAAACATAAGAAACGTACTGTATTTCAGTATAATTTGTGGTTGTTGCTGCCATAGTTTATTAATCTAGAATAAAAAGCCATTCAATTAAACAATAATTAATTCTTCATTGAGTATTTTCGAATTTATTTTCATTTCATCATCTTTTTTAATTTCTATGAAATTCTGCTTATCATTTCACCGGCTGTACTTGTACGATCAGATCTTTTCGCATTTTCAATATCAGAAACGGCTGAAATTTCTGTATACATTGAAATACTACCTTTCTTTACTAACAGACAAAGAAGAACACTGACATGATTCTTACGATTATATTACAGCTATTTGATGTTTTCCTATTGGTTTATTAAATTCACCAATGAATAAAAATTATATTATTCGTTTTTTTTATTGAAATTAATACTAATAAATTTCATTTATAAATATTTTTAATGAAATTCAATTATAATTAAGATTTTTTTCAAATTGTAATCTATTATTCTTTGTGCTTTTAAACTTAACAATAATCCCTTGTCTGTCTGTCTATCTATGTATCTATCCGTCCGTCTGTATCATCATATAACCTCTTGCATGTCCTAGTACATCTTCATTTTACATCAAATCGTCGGATCAGTCACATCAAGTTCAATCTCTTATATTCAGTAAGAAAACATATCAGACGAACTTAAAAATAACAATTCATTGTATTTTTTTCTAGTTTGTTTAAGAAAATAATTATGGAAAATACCGATGTATCTGTTCAAAAAGAAGAATCAACACCAATTGTTGAATTAGCAAAAGAAGATACACCAAAAATCAATGGTGAACAAGCAATCACTGAAGATACACCAAAAAAAATCAATGGTGAACAAACGATCACTGAAGAAACATCTTCGAAATCAATTGAAGAAGCAGCATCAATTGAAACAAAAGAAGGTGAAGTAATACCACCAAGAAAATCTACTGAACAAGAAAATGTTACGGATACAAATATGACTGTACCTCCGACATGTGTTTCACCTGGTCGTGCAAATGTACCATTAAAAGAAGTAAATGAAAGTGAAAAAGAAGAATCATCAGTAGTTATTACAAATGGTACTGAAAATAATATTAGTAAAAAACGTGAACTTGAACAAGAGGATGAACAACCAGAAGAAACTAGCAATGATAATGATGAAAAAACAAGTGATCAAACAAAGAAACTTAAAATAACTGAAGTAAATGATACGCCTATTATTGAAACAAAAGAATCAGAAAAAAATATGATTGTTAATGGTAATACTGCTGTCGAAGTTTGATTATGTAAGTTTATTAAGAAAAAAAATAAATTATTTTTTTTATAAAAAATGTTTTTTGTTTTCTAGATTGGTATCAATAAACGACAGATTGAATAATATATGTATACATAAAATGTTTTTTTTCTGTGTTTATTGTATTGTCAGATGTAGGTTAATTTTGTTCTCTCTGATCTATGTCATATAGGTGTTTTTTTTCTTACTAAATGATTATATCTGTTAAAATATATTAATAGTACAATGGAATATTTAATCTATATTTTTTTGGTTGATGGAAGTAGACCATCGCCGATTATTTTGACATAAAGATCTTTAGATGAATATGTAACGGTAGTTCAAATCTATTTCATTGTGTCTTAGTAATATGAATTGCATTACATCGGAAAATGTATTTCAATAGCTAAGACCTAGATGTAATCAAATAATATTTTTCATGTATGAAATAAAACAAGTCTGGATACCCGTTTAGGTTTTACGAAACCAGGTAAATGCTTTCATGCGAATCTTTGTTTACTTCTAATCATAATATTATGATTGTTTTTTTGTAAATCATGTACGATTTGAATGATAAAATGAAGCTAGGAAGTGGCTGTCTTATTGATAAAAACCAAGATATGATGTACGATTGTAAGGGTCTATATAAGAGCAAACTGAAAAATAACAAAATACACTTTCATAGTTGTAATTTACTTGAAAAATGAATCGTGATTTCATTGTCGCCGTTATTCTTGTGCTTTCGTCTTGTTTCCTGTATGAAACCAACGCCTTTAACAAGACAGGATCATGCCATTATTTTAGTGATCCACATCTTGAACCATTTCCAACACAATCTGGTATGACTGCAAATATGTATATATGCCGGCCTAACTGTACAGAAATACTGATCAGAAATGACTTTCTGGAGATTTATGTTACTTCACGTTCAACTGCAGGCAAATATTTTATCGTTGAGGTAAATAAATCGCAAATAAAATGTATTAAATACTATATCTTTCTGTATTTTATAGTACACAATGGTATTTTTTCCAACTAAAAAGTATTCGTCTCCTTGTGTCATCACTGCGAACGTTGATAATCCATCCATTTCATCATTAACATGTCCGTCTGGTAGTCCAGCTGATTCATTTGGAAATGGTCCTCAACGACACTATTTTCATTTGACTAAAAATATTAAAGTCGATATAGAAGATGCGGTATGTAATAATATACTTTTCATAGTCGAATTATAGTATGCTTGTGTATTTTTAAGGGAACCTTTTATAACATTCTTATTACTCAATCCTTTCATCTGATCGCTCAGTCAACTGGTATCTGTATTAACTGGGACTGTGAATTAGAATATTCAAGTGCAAAACGCAAGAAACGACAGATTCAATCATCCGATTCCATAATTTCTCAAGTATGTAGTATATTCATTAATAGTGCACAAGGAAAAATCACAGATGGTATGAATAAAAATCTTATTGAAGCTCAACGTGTCGCATGTGAATATGACTTAAACACGACACGTGATCCAAGGGTAATAAAATAGCTTAGTACGAAGATTTGATATTTGCTAACTATATATTTAGTGTGCTCGACATGTTGTAACATCTATTCTACGAGATAGTGTGAACAAATACGAAAACGATGACAATTTTCAAGATCGTCTACTCGAGATTGATGCTTTAACTGAAGAAACAATTAAACAAGCAAATCAAGACGCCAATAATCTTATTCAACAGTCGGGTTTTGTTTGTCAATCTGACACGGATCAAAATCAATGTCTTCAATTAATTGATGATACCAAATAGAAATCTTGATGGACGTGGACAATAAAAGACATACAAACTATTTATTCTTTTTTTTTCTTCAAATCAGTACAAAAATTCAACGCTCCTTTCGTATCGATATACTAACATATAGCTTCTTTTTTTACTAACTCAAAAAAAATAAAATAAAATTCAGCAAAGAAATCACAAACAACTTTTTAATACTCTCGGCTAAGAAAATATTTCTACAAATTGAATGGTTGAACTGCTCTGTTAATCTGTGAACGACAAATATAACTTCACTTATAAACTAGCAGTACCATAGCGAAAAAAGTAGAGTATCAAATAAAAATAATCCATATTTTTTTATATGTATCAGTATAATAACTTTTTTAAAATGTACAAAAAAAGGTTGTTACATGCAACGCTACTATCTGACATTAAAAAAGAAAAACAACGGAATAGATGTGTATATATATATAATAAAAACAAAGCGTTCTGTTGATTATTTATTTAAACATGATAATCTTGCTCGGTAGTTAATTGTTGATGTTGTTCTTGTTCTTGTTCTTCATCTTCATCGTCAATTCGAATAGTTGCTTTTGTAAGACGAAAACGAGTACCACGTAATTGTGTTTCACTTTCTTGCTCAGTAAATGATACAGATCGGACTACAAATGGATTTGATGAATATGATTGTGTACGAAATTTACGAGGACTAGGTGGTAAATGTTGATGAAAACTATTAGCTGGTTGAATTGAACATGCTTGATAAGTATTATAATGTGCCGGATTACGCCATTGATATGATCCATGAGTACGCGCACCTTTTTGATGATCTGGTTGTTGTGCTCTATCTTTTTCTTGTTGATGTTGAAAAAGTTCAGTCCATTTTGGTGGTAAAACATCCATCATTAAAGTCTATAATAGAGAACTAAATTTTGTTAATTAATTATTGAATATTTACCGGTAATGTTTGTTTATGTTTAAGACTAATATCAAGTCGTTTAGCATCTTGATCGAATTGTACCATTGTTTTATATAATTGTTTAACTTTATCTCGTGCTTCGGAATTATTTAATGTTAAATCATTTTCATTTGTCATATCTAAATCATGTAATGAAGCAAGTGCAAGTAATTGTTTTCGTCGTTCACGTTTTGCACTATCACTTGGAAGAAATACCATTGAATGACCAAGTTTATTTTCTTCATCAATTTCTTGTGCATTATGAATTGTTTTTTGATAATCACGAAATCGACGCATATCATCATGAAAAAATCGATCCGTATCAGATTCTTGTTCATCATCTGTCGTACCACTTGGTGCAACTTCTTTTATACGTAAAACAATTAATGCACATAAAACTATACATATGATATTGACGAGGGTAAGAAGAAAACTTGCAATAGCCAAAATAAATGTTTCAATTGACATATTACATGAATAGAGCGAACGATATTCATTTGATAAAAATGTTTGACATGTCATTTGATTAAATGGATAAATTTTACGTTTAAAGATCTAGAATTTTAATACGTATATATATAAACTAAAGAAAATAATTCTATACATATGTTTCATTGGAACGACGACCGAATGAGTTTGGAATAGCTGCTGTTAATAATGAATAACCTAAGAGAAGACCCTGAAAATATTTAGAAAAAAAATAAAACCGTTATATATTAATAGAAAATATGTTCGTACTGAATTAACAGCTGGTGGAAGTAATGATGCTGATATAGCTACACCAACTAATGAACCTAAAAGATAAAAAAATGAATAAAATTAGAATAATGATCTTATAATTTATTTAACCTGCATTTCCTCCTAAAACTGATAGAGCAACACCAGCTCCTGAAGGTAATGCAATCATACTACCAACTGATAATCGAGTTAAATCACCACTAAAATAAAAAACTATTACGTAAATATCTATGATATTTCATTTAAATACCGTGCTTTCATTTCAGGTGTTGGAAAAGAAGTTGTACTACCCCAATTTGTTTCCCATACAGATGTTCCTAAGCCAATTAAAAAGCCTGAAATATCCTCAAATAAATACTCATGATCATTTCATCTCCTTTCTAATCATACCACATGATACACATATGAAAAGACCGAAAAATTCCGATCGAAGACCAGCTTTCCATAATGAACGATCATGAATACATAAACCAAAAACAATAGCCAAAATCGGACCCTACAGAAAAAAAAATAATCTTCTTATCTATCTTGAAATAACAAACCATTAACGGTGAAATAAGCATCGAAGCAACAAGTATAATCGAACTATTTTCAAGTAAACCAAGTGTTGCTAAAATACTAATAAAATAACGAAATATTTCATAGAAATCTTCATATATATATATTATTCAAACCTCGCAAGTGTTACAAGAACAACAAAATCAAATGTAATTGAAGATTGTGCACGAATAGCTTGTACAACTTGAAATACCATTAAACGTGATCGTATACTTTGCATAAAATCTGCACGAATTGATTTACGTCGTTGAATTGGACTTTGATTTAAACAACAAATAAATTAAAAAAAAATCGAATAGAATTCTTATCATTACCGAGGTGGAGGTATTGTTGAACTAGAAGTAACTCGAGTAATTTTTGGTACATAATCTGCAGCTCGTTTTAATGATGCTGTAGATAATGTTGGAACTTTATATGAACTCAATGGTAATAAATTTGAATAGCCAATAGCATATGTAAGTGGTACAACACTATAGAAATGACGAAATTTAAAGTTTAAATAAGATAATTTATACAAAATCTTACGCTACTCGAGTACCGGGTAATCGACCAATACCTATTTCAGATAAACGATGAAGAAGTTCCTCACAAAATGTTCCAGCTTCTGAGACAAATGTTACCTTTGAAAAAAAATATTATAATTATATATTTTATTTTTGTTTATTTATTTATTCACTTACTTCATATTGTTTTCGATCAGCAGAAAGAATCCATGTTGAATATTCATTTAAATCATATCTATCAAGAATAGCATTTTTAAAAACCTATAACACAAAGAAAATATCAATATTACAAAAATAGAAATAGAATATATTTAACCTGACATAAAGATGTTGCATGATGAAATGGTGAAGATTCAACATTTATAGATGAACTTCGATCAAATTGTGGTGTTTGAGCATCATTTGGTTCATGTAAATGCTAAATAAAACATAACAATAATTTAATAAATAGTAAAAATCTTTTTCATATCTACTCTAAATCTATGCGAACTACTTTCATCATGATTTATAGAAGTTGTCCAATCATTAGGTACTATAATAATAAATAAATGATGATCACACATTATAATAAATGTGGCTAAGAAAAATCTAAAATATGAATGATAATGTTCTAAATTTGATCGATCTGTCAGACGAATACACTTGTTTATAAATGAGAGATAGATATATGCTATATTCCCGTGTAATAATAAGGTATATAGACTAACATAATCGTACAATAAACTAGTTTGAATCGAATAAAGATAAAAAAACAAAGTGTTTCGGATATCGATATCTATACACGTATACATTGTAATCGTGAATGCATTAAATCATAGAGAAACAGAAGAAAAAGTTAAAGTATATTCTTGGACAATATGTGATTGTTATTTTTATCCTATATTTATATGCACTTGAAGATAGATATATTTTCGGTTGTATACTATTATATTGATTAGTTTCATTAGAATATAACAAACAAAATTCGAGAGGTTATCCATTTTTATTTTTTATCATTACAATTATTCAAAATATATCATCGAAACATCATTCTTTATTTAAATTGGTAATAGTAGATCAAATAAACTTCATTTTTATATAGGCATTGAAAAATGCTTTAAATTTTATAACTTTTTTTTCTCGTAAAATACACCGAGATATTAATTTATAGATATTTGATTGATTTTATTGAATTCAGAAAGCTATAAATAATAATTCATCCGCGACCATTTATCAAATTCGATATCCTTCTTATTCCTATGATTTGAATATATATATATCACATAGATGTCATTCATAATTCTTCTTATTCATTTATTATCAATAATATAGATCTGTTATTTTTTTATTAAATCAAAATAAAAACGTCAACTAGAAAATTCTTTTGATCGATATAATTTGATAAAAACTTAAAATGAGTTATATCGAATAATTATTCATACAATTTTCTGCTATTTATCAGTATCTCACAAACAGTATTCTTCTATTTATTCATCTTGACATATTTGTCCTTTAATCATCTATATATGTATATAATATAGCATAGTTTTTTTTCCGCTGTTCGGCAGCCAGCTACCGACGTCGACTATCAAGATTTGCATATATACATATCTATGGATATATATATATATATATACACACATATTCTCGTTCTTTGTTAGTAGTGAGTCTCGTTAGTCGTGCCTACACCAGACGAAAAACAAGACGACATTAAGTATTTATCCATTCTTTTGTTGCTATTTTTGGATAGCCTAATATTCATACAATGGTAAGATCTCTATTTCTTTTTTTTTTGTTTAATCATTATAATAAGAAATCGATTCAAATTCCTATATCATTGATATACCTTGATGTTAAAAGAATTGCCTTTTGTAGTATTTTTTTTATATTGGAATTGATCTATAGCTACCCTCGACATGGCACATAGGACACCATATAAACGGCAATTAAAAATCCATTTGTATAAAAAAAAGAAAAATTAATAAGACATGAAAATAGCACATCTTAAAAGACAGTCTCATTAGTTTGTATTCCTACGAGCGAAGTTGGTGATGGTCGTGGTGGTATGGGAGGAGGAATACGCACAGGTGCTGATTTAGTTTGATTAGAAGGTGATTTTTGACGTCCATTGTTATTGATATGTCGATGATGGGATTTTTGATGATGATGATGATGATGATTATGATTATTATTATTACTAGAGCTATTACTACGGAATGAAGGTTGAGATTGAAGAGAAGATGTTAACGTAGGAGCAGAAATGAGTTGTGGTTGTGAAGGAATTGTCTGTTGTTGTTGTGTTTGATCAATAATTGTCATGTGAAGTACTGAATCATACGGTTGATAAAAATCTATTGAATTAGAAAAACAACAATCAGCAAGTGCACGTTGTTCATTGAGAAGTAATTTTGGAAAAAGAATATCAAATTTAACAATAAGATCTCCACGTTTAGTTGGATCTTTTGGATAGGGTAAACCTTCATTTGGAAAACGTTTTTCTGTTTGTGGTGTTAAAATTTCTTGATAAGTACGTAATTGATACGGTGATTTTGTTGAATCAAGAAAAGGTATGACTATTAATGTTCCAAGTAATGCTTGTTTTAATGTAAGTTTAACTCGATAGATTATATCCGAATTTGAACGTTCAAATAATGGATGTGGTTTATCACGAATAATGAATACAATATCACCTGCTATAGTATATTGATCACCTTCATCACCTTCATTTTCAAATGTTATTTTAGTTCCTAAAAAATAATTTTATTACTAAAAAAAACACATCATTTCAAAATGTTTACCTTCTTTCCATCCAGGTTTTATTTGAATTTCAAGAAGTTTTTCATCTTTAACAGCTATTTGAAGTTCAGGTTTATATCGTTTACGTGTTACTTTTAATTTCCTAGTTGCACCTTGATAAACTTCATCTAACGTAACATATAAATCATAGAATGTTGTCGGATCTTTATAACGTATGAAATAATTATTATATGAATCATATGCTGAATTTGTACCAAATGATGAATGATAATTACCGGTTGAAAATGAATGACGAGAATTTGAACGAGATTCTCCATTAAAATAATTACGTAAATCATCTGAACCAAAACGATCATAAACTGAACGTTTAGTTGGATCAGATAACATTTCATATGCTTCACTAATATCAGTAAATTTTTTTTCAGCATCAACATCATCACGATTTTTATCAGGATGATGTTTAAGTGCTTTTTGTTTATATGCACGTTTGATTTCATCTTCAGTTGCCAATCGACTTATACCCAATATAGCATAATAATCTTTGTTAACCATTTTGCGTTTAATGCCTTTTTTTTCCTCTCTTACTTTGTAAAATATATGGAGACTTGTTGTACAGGTTGATTTTTCTTTACTTGATTCTTCTTATTCCCATCATCCTTGTACCGTCTATTTTTATTATGAATTTATAGTACAACTCTTTTGTGATATAGCATATGTGGGTGACGAAAAAAAAAAGAATGAATACGATATATATTATTTTACCATTATCAACTTTATATATATCGACAATGTTGTTCAACAACATACCATTGAAAGAAAAGAAATGTCAAGAAAAAAAGAGTAAAAGAAGGTATATAGTCGATTATACTCGTCATTAACATGTGTTGTCTGTTCGCTTTGATGTTTATATATATGTTCGAAATGAATATTAATTGAATTTTACATTGTATTTAGAAAAAATAAATGAAAATTAATAAGAGTATCATTGGTGGATATTTAATTAGAAAATATTTGTTTTATTTAGGTAGATTTGACTGAACGATGCGTACTTTTATGCATTATATTCATTGTCTATATATGTCAATATGTTCATAATGAATCAATAGGAGATAATAATGCCGATCGTAGTAAAAAACAATTAGAAAATATTGAAGAAGTTAATGAAGACCGACGAGAAAACGATTTAGCAAAAAGTAATATTTTATTTCTTGAATAAAAAGAAGACAAAAAAGAATTTTCTTTAGTTTATTCATCGTCAAAAGCAAATGAATTTTTAACTTATGATAAATGTATGCAACGTATGAAATGTCCAGTTAATCGTAAAGAAGAATGTAGTGAAGAATGTAAAGCAGGTACATAAATTGGCCTTTTCTTTTTTACTTTTAAAATATATTATTTTCAATAGGTAATACTGAAGAAGAAATTGAAGAACATAGTGAATTAACAAAAGATGAACATCGAACTTCATTTAATAAAGCACCAAAACAGAAATATGAACCAGTTAAAGATCATAAAAAACAATCAACTAAAAATAAACATTCATCATCAAAAGATCAATCAACAAGCAAGACTGACTTATAATTTTATTTTTATTTCTAATCTTAAAAAAAACCTATTAATTTCTTTTCTTTTTTTCTATTCACCTTATTTTTGTCACTATAGAAAAATAAAAATTAGACAATCAATTATTTTTATTTGTAATTATACATATTCTTAATAAATAATATCGAGATATATATTAAAAAGAACTAAAATAGAGTATATAATAGACAATTCTTGTATAATACAAAATAATAAGATTCAACAAAACTATTTCACAAGTTCTAATGAACACCTAAATCAGTATACATACATAATTAAATGCTTATTATTACTTGGAAAGATATACATCAGTATTGAAATCTTATTGTGAATACATGCGATTTCGATTTAAATTAAATCAGATATCATTATGCAAGAATGAAATAACGTAAATTCATTTACATCTGTTTTTTTCAAAGTCACAGCTGGTAGTCTATAGTTTTCATCGTGCTTTAATAAGCATAGATAGGAATATTGTTTTTCTTAACGCTTCTTTCCTATATTTAGTTGTTGTAGTAATTAGTATTGATAGGATGGATCCGTGTTTTTTTTGGGGCCAAATTAAATCGGATGGATTCCATCTGTATCAAAAAATGTATGTGTTTTTAACGTTTCATAAAATATGAAACCATAAATTTTTATTCAATTCAAGGTTAACTAATATCTAATTATTTGTAATATACGTGTTGTATGCATTATAGTAATTGATATATTTGCATGACACAAACTAGAACGTGCTATTGATAAATTAACTTGATCATGAATAGATTTCCTCTCGTTTTAATAACATTTAAATCATAAAATAAAGTAGGTAAAAATGACGATCATACAATTGATATTAATTTTATGCCTAATATCTTATATTAATAATAATATATATCTATACTATACAGAAGATAGTTCATCAGTAGAATTTTATGATTGTATATATCAAGAAAATTTCTTACATTGTCGTCGTCCAATTGAACCTATATCTCTTGAACGAAATAATAATTTAAAAGAATGTTATCATAATGGAACATTACATACATTTAGTTCACTTCAATCGAATAAAAGTAATATTAATACAATATTACATAAATGGAAATCAAGTTTAGAAAAAGTCGAAGAATATTCTCGATATATAAAAGAAAATTTAGATTCAATTGGAAATTTTTTATGTGAATGTAATCATCCACAATCATTTGGAAAATATTGTGAATATTTATTACCATATGGAACAACTTTTACAATGACACTTGATTGGGAAAATCAAATGAAATTTTTATACGAAGAAGAAAATCAATATTATAGTGATATTTTATGTTATAAAACATTAACGTGTAATTCAGGTCTTTTATGTCTTGATTGGCGAGATATTTGTGATGGAATTCAGCAATGTCAATTAGGTTATGATGAAGAAAATTGTGATAAACTTGAATTTAATGAATGTGAATATGATGAATATCGATGTATGAATGGAATGTGTATTTCACGAGAATATTTTCTTGATGGTGATTATGATTGTATGGATTTATCTGATGAAATACAATTAGTTAATGATAGATTATGTATATATCATGGAATTTCTATGGAATGTGATGATCGAATATGTTTTCCTAATACATGGTCGTGTGGTGATGGACAATGTATTACTAATCGTCTTGCTTTTCAAATGCAATATTCCAAAGAAATTGAATGTAATAATCGACGTGATCAATATTATATGTGTGAAATTCATGCTAATCGTCGTCAATGGACATTATCAAATGGAAAATGTTATTTTGTTAAAGATTTTATAGAATTTAATAGTCAAAATCGAAGTATAGAAGAAGAATGTATTTATTTTACAAAATGTGCTTTTTCAATGGGTCTCGAAAAGAATTGTCCATGTAAATATGATCCATTATGTTTCGAAGATGATGATACTGAAAGTCCATGTTCTTCAGAAAATATTCCATATCCAAATGGAGCTATTATTGCACCTTATCTCTATTTTATATACAATAATACACCTGAATGGTGGAGTAAAATTCCAGATTATATACAACTTAATGGTACAATAAAATGTCGAGGATATATGATTAATCAACAAATGACAATACCATATATACCAAAAATAAATTTGAAAAATCTTGAAGCAATGCTTTGTAATTCAACTGGAATAATAGAAAATAAAGGTTACGATATAAATTGTTTTAATAATAATCATTCATCTTATTTTCTTCATGCATGTAATCAATCGAAAGAATGTATTTCTCAATATCGAATTAATGATGGATATATAAATTGTGCTGATGAAATGGATGAACAACAAAATCAACTTATTTCAAACTATCGACATGATCGTTTTCAATGTTCCAGTGAAGAATCGATATATTTATCAGTCAATAATCTTGGTGATTTAATACCTAATTGTAAGAATAATTATGATGAATGGTGGTTAGGAAAAGATATGATGTTATCACAAATGAAATGTAATCAAAAATCAAAAGATGATTGTAAATTTATACAACAATATATTGCTAATAATCATGAAAATTCTTTCGTAGATTTATTTACAACAAAAATTCCTTTTCGTACTTATTGTGATACATTTTGGAATTTAGGATCAAAATATGATGAAAATATTGAATTATGTTCAAAACAATGGATATGTCTTGATGAACAATGGCAATGTCATACAGGACAATGTATTAATGTAACATGGGTATTAGATGGAGAATGGGATTGTATAGATGCATCTGATGAAGAAAGTTTATTCTTTTATAATCATTCATTTTCACTACGAAATTTAAAAGTTATTTCATTAGATTTACTTAAAGATAACTTCGAATCTTTGTATGGTATAACAAAACAACCATTTTCAAAAATTTGTAATTTAACTACAGAATTTCCATGTTTTCGAGTCAATGCATCTAATTCATTATATAATATTACATTCAAACGACCTTGTATCAACCTTCAACAGATTGGAGATAATCGAATTGATTGTATCGGTGGTATAGATGAACGCAATACTATTCAACATTGTAATTATCCAACTATGTTAGGAAATGATTTTTTATGTATTACAAGTAATACTTGTATTGATAAATCAAATCTTTGTAAAATTATGTGTCCTAATCCATTGGATAATCATTTATTATGTTCTACCGTACTATTACAACCAGATTGTTCATTGTATCTGAATATGATTTGTATGGATGGTGAATGTGTGGAGAAGAGTGACATATGCAATAGAGATCATGATTGTCACTATGGAGAAGATGAATATATGTGTGATCGATCAATATCGAAACAACAAGATTCGATTAAAATACCCTATCGAAGCGTAAAAGAGTCTATGGTAAAAAATATGTATCAAAATATTGATTTACCGAAATTCCCTATTAGTTCTAATTCCATCAGCAATTCAATAATTCAAGAGAAAACATTGATGATAACACCTAAAACTATATCAACATCTTCAAATATTTCTTATTATTGCAATCGTGGTGTTGGTGTTTTCCTATATAATAAATCGATTAGTTGTTTCTGTCCGCCATTTTATTATGGTGATAAATGCCAATATTATAGCGACCGATTTAGTCTAATCTTGCATTTAAATCTTTCACAATCTGCATATAAAGAATCAACAAATTATACAATATTACTTAAATTACTTGTTTTATTTTTATATGAAAATCAAACACTCGATATTCATGAGTATCATGTTCGACCAGCATTTGAAATGATTAATTTTAAGAAAAAAATCGGTTATTTTCTTTATTCACGTTCAAAACAATTATTACAAAATAAAATCAAAAGATATTTTAATCGATCAAATATTATCAATGAACATCCTTATTCAATTCGTATTGAAATTTATGAACTTAAAATAAATATGAAACCGAAACTTATTGCTATATGGAAATATTTAATTTATTTTGATTATCTTCCATCATATCGTCTTACAAAAGTACTTCGATTAATTCAATTAAACAATATAAAAAATCCGTGTTCAAGTAATTCATGTAATTTTAATCAAGAATGTTATCCATTAATGAATCAAATATCGAATTATATTTGTTTATGCTCGAATAATTTAACTGGAAACAATTGTTTGGATACAAATCAAGTGTGTATTGAAGGTTTTTGTGCATTGAATGCTTTGTGTAAACCTGATTATCGAAATATTTTGAATGGAAATGAAATGCCCTATTGTATATGTCCACTTAATCAATATGGTCGTCGATGTAATTTATTCTATGATAAATGTCTTTCGAATCCTTGTCAAAATAATGGTATATGTTTGATTTCATCTAAACCAGATCAATTTTCATGTAAATGTTCATCACAATTCTATGGAGATTTATGTGAATTACAAACTCAAGCAGTAACATTATTTTTAAATGAAAGTGTTTATCATGAAGGTGCTGTTATACAATATTTTCATATAAATTTCTTTTCATTAGATCTTATACTTACTCATCAAGATGTCTTTCGACATCTTCCTAATATTTTATCTTATTTTTATATGACAAAAACAGCTCCGGATATAATTATAGTTAAACTCTATTCAAATAACGAAATGAAATTATATTTGATCTCATTGCAATTGAATGTTATATCAATTAATGAAACGACTTACATCAACGAAACAAATCATTGTAAACATGTTCGTTCATTAGATCAAAAGAATCAAGAAGGTATAATCATTTTTCTTATAACCAGGAAATCGATTCATCACTTTTGAGTTCAGACTAGAGATATGCGGGACTAGCTCCAATTCCGGAAGTCGGAGCCAAGAAATACAGCTATATGGAGACTATGATCGAAACCTGGACTATTGAAAAAACAACTACCGGTAAAGTACGGTGCTTCCAAAAACTACGCGGGACCGGCTCCGGTCAGTATAAATGAGAAAAGAGCGGTTTCGGTTCCGGTTCCATTTTTTTTGGGACCGCCATACCCTAGCTGCCGGAGCTAGACTGGAACCAGAAAAATCTGATCCCAGACATCTCTAGTCTGAACTCAAAAGCGATTAATTAGTTGAATCGATTCCTTCATAAGTTCGAATTCCTGATTTTGTTTTATTTTTGTTTAGAAATTTCTCCATTCAATTATCATCACCTTTGTATCAATAGACATAATTTAACGTGTTTTATGGATGATATTTATTTATGTATTTGTAATGAAAATCATACTCGTGTAGAATGTTTTGTTTATGATATAAATCTTGATCAATGTTCGTTTTGTTTAAATAATGGAAAATGTTTAAAAGGTAATCAATTTCAAACAAATGAATTTATTTGTCTTTGTTCACAATGTAATCGAGGTTCATTATGTCAATTCAATACTGATGTACAAAGTTTTTCATTAGATTCTCTTTTAATTGAAAATAATTTCGATATAAAAATAATATATTTATTCGTAGTTATTATTATTTTTATCATTGGTATACTAAATAATTATATTACTCTTATTACTTTCAAACGACCCAATCTATTTAAACTTGGTGTAGGAAAATATCTTTTTTTATTATCATTTATAAGTCAATGTTCACTTCTTTCGTTACTTATTAAAACACTTCAAAGTATTTTTGAATTATTTCTAAATGATTTATCATGTAAAATCATTGCATTTCTACTCTCAGTTTTTACTCGATATTCATTTTGGTTAATTAGTTGGGTAACTCTAGATCGACTTTATTCTATTCTGTTTCCCTTTAGTAATCTTTTAAAAAAATCTTATACAACATATATTATAAGTATAATTACATTAATCATCGTTGGTATAATGCATATTCATGAACTTCTCTTTTATATTATCGTACAAGATCCTCATGGACAAATAATATGTGCTGCTAATTTTACAAGAAACATATCAGTATATAATCGTGTAACTGTATTAATTCATTATATGGTTCCATTTGCTATTCAAATTATATCGATTACGATATTAATTTATACTGCAGCTCAAACTCGTTTACGTGCAACACGTAATAGCAAAACAACATTTACACAAGTTTTTAAACAACAATTCAATAACTATAAAGAACTTTATGTGACGCCATCGATTATTATATTAAGTAGTTTACCACAAGTTATACTTGCATTTAGTTTGAATTGTAATGAACCATTACAATGGCAACGACATGCGTTACTTATTGTTTATTTTCTATCTTATATACCACAATTACTCGGATTTATTCTATTTATATTACCATCGAGAAAGTTTTTGAAAGAATTTCGAGAAACATCACTTGCAAAACGATGGCTTTTTCAATGGATATTACCAAAAGTCAACACGAATAAACCAAGAATAATAACTCAACAGCTAGAAAATGGATTTATAAATACTTCTATGCTATAATTTTATATTTTACTGTATAAAATATCAATAAGCATTTCTACAAAATCTTATTCGATCTTTTAAAATTAGATAGTGAGTTGAGATTTTTTTTTCTTCTCCATAGAACTATCTTGATTGATTCTGCAGAATATATCAAGTAATCCGGAAAAGAAATAAACCACCGCGAAAGGTTTTGTGGAACAGGTGTTGATGTAGAAGAAAAGTAGTCCATACCTACACTCACCCACTCACATCCACACCCTGAACACCGGCTGCTACAACGACAACATCGATCGTGTCGAGCCTCTCAGTGGACTCTCATTACTAGTGGCTTCGAAGAAATAAGCTTATCAGATTCTGTCTAATATGTCCACATCTTTTATTATTGTGTCTTCTATGATTAATAAACTTCAAGAAAAATTTTTTCTGAATTTCTTGAAAACACCATTCTGGATAAAATAATTTTTTTTTGTTCTTTAAGCTACTGTATCATTCAATCTGATAATTTTTAATATGAAGTACATTTTTCTAACCCATTAAGTATTGACATGAATATAAATCATATAGAAACGCTTTGTCTTAAATCTAGAAGATATTTATCATCTTTACTATTGTATACTTATCCGCAGATATATATATATATATAATCAATCACTTGATTAGTGTCTTGTTCGGAATAATAATAAATGATATGTGTCATATTGTAATCTCTACTAATCATATTTCATAAAAAATATCATTGATCTTAATATTATTCTTTCTTGTTTTGTAGAATAATAATTACGATGTGTGACATATACTTCTAATTAGAGATTGGAATCAGAAGTAATAAAAACTAGATTAATTGTAAAAACAAATAAAACTTAATCCGAGACATATTTTTTCTTCTATCGATCTATATGATAATTTTCTTCGTATTATATTGTTTGCTCAATCAAACGAAGAATAGATGTCGCTCAAGTCTGATATGCACTTCTAATTAATCAAAATTTTTCAAGTAAATTTTTATTTAAAATAAAATCTAAAACTTTTTTCAATCGTATAAACTCTTTTATTATATAATTTCGGTACTTAAAAAGAATAAATTATATGAATGGATAAAAATAACCAATTAAGAGTCGCGTGAGACTAATGGTCGTATTTGTTTACTTATCTCTTTTCTCTCTCGTGTATACCTGTCAGATCAAATCATTTATTTTCCAGGCAAATCCTTCATTCTTTATACTTGATAAAAAGAAATGATAGATTACAAATTATATCGATAGAACTAATATTTTCCATATAAAAATAAAAATTATGCAAAGTAATTATAACTTCTTAACTGATCATTCATATTCTATACGTATTGATCGTGATAAAACTCCTTTAAAACAACGTGAAATAAAAAATAAAACACGTCGAAAGAATTCAAATCGTTCAAGTATAAAACTACTTACTATTATCATTTTCAAAACTAATCCTTTTTTCTATTTTCAAATAGGTAAACCAACATCAACTAATCATACAGTATCAATTCATCGTAGCTCAAGTGATAAAGAAAATAATGTATCGAGTCCTCCAACAGCTACAAGAAATAAAAGAAAATCATCGATAAAGAAAAAAATAACTAAATCCCCTAAGAAAACTCTACCAAAAGTATAATTCATTTCTAAAAATTTTATAAATAATATATTATTTTTTGAATTTTCAGTCCTATACTCAAGGTAAAATTATAAAGAAGAAAAAAGCGATAACATCTCAATTAATCGATACAAATAGTGTACCACCATCATTATCTATTGAAGAACGTGTTAAACTACGTCGAACAACATCAATCAAACCTATATTAAATAAAACGCTAACATTTAATATGCAAAAACCTGTCAAACGACTACAACATATATCAAAAACAAAGAACAAAAAACTAATTCAATCGAAAAAATTCTTCCTTGGATCAGGTCTTGATCTTGATAATATCGTTTCTGGTAATCGTCAACGACGTTCTGTACAAATATAACCGAAAAAAAAAGAACATATTGTATTATATCATTGTTTTTTCTTCTGTGCCATAGAATTTTCTCACATATTGACTGTACCATTTATTTGTTTAGCATTATTTCAAGATATATATATTTAAAAAGAAAAGTTTTCTTTTAGTTTTATTTATTTATGTATACTATGATTTTTGCTTTTTTTTTGTATTCTTATGATGATTATACATCATAGAATATTTCTATTTTGCTTTCTATGGGTATTAAACATGGGTAATAGTAATTTACCGACAAATTGATTATAATATTGACTGTATATATAAAAACAAATGAAAATATTGCATTGATTAAATAAAACTTTATTGCTATGATTTACAGTTCTTCCCTTTGGGATATATACTAAACAGTTGTATATATTACATGTAATTACCCGTATGTATGTCATCTGTTGTGTACTCTGTTTTATCTCTATAGCACTGTTATACCTACCTTCTTTTCTTTATATTATACTCTTTCCTATTTCGTTTGTTTATCAGTAAAGCTACGGATGATGTATATATATCCAGCAGGTCTAGAATGTTTACAGTCATGATTTAGAGCTTGCATTGCCTCCGATAAATCATAAGTATAGTTGTTGATCAAACTAATTCTAAATACAAGTAGTCTATGAAATTTTGTCATGGAAAAATTTATCGTTTGATCGAGAAAGATTAAAATCTATATTGTTACTTGAATAATATTTTTGATAGTACCAAAGACATTAGATATACTCGTATTGGACTGACAAATAATATCCCAAGCTGAAAACGTGATATCATATTCGTCTTATCATCTCTCTAGAGTCATTCTAGAACTTCTATTCTCAATATAAAAGAAAGCTATAAATTTGTTTAGATAGATCTGTTACTAGTTAATCATTTCAAATAAAATGACCTCTAAAGTCTTCCTTTTAATCGTTTAAACAATGTTGAATTATTACATTCCTTAATATTACGTAAAGCTGATTTTATATTCCTTTTTATAACTACTGTTGAAGTTATCGAATGCGATCTTATGTATACATATAGATTAATAACTGATTAAAATATTATACTTTATTATTCGTATTGAATCGATCAACAACGATATCTACCGATAAAAATGAATGAAATAAATTTTATACATTTGAACCAATAAGGTCTACACGCAATGTATCCATGTAGATAATTTATCAGTAAAGCAATCGGCTATTACCCGTATTGTATTGATTTAAAGATATAAAAAATATATATGATGAATTTAAAAAACTTCTAGATTAATGGATTGAGATTATGAAAATATATTTTTAATAATAAAAGATGTAGATGTTGTCCTATCTATCTTTTAGACATAATCGATATGAATACATCTTTATCCAGAAAACAATGTTCTCATCGTTTTATTAATCAAAGTTCTGGTAAATGTCTTCATTGTGGTTCTACAGAAATTTCAATTGAATCACCACCACCACCACCATCACCATTGATAATTCAACAGGAATATCCATTAAATACTATTGATGATAATTCATTAGAAATCGAACATTATGAACGTTTAGTATTAATGGTTGATGAATGGAAAAAAACTATGACGAATCGTATTGAAACAATATATAAATCAAAAATTGAACGTTTACGTGATGAATTTGAACGAAAACAAGCTGTACGACGTCGTTTTATTGCTGAACAAAATAAAATTGAAACTAATGATATTGAACATGAACAAATTGAATTAAAAAATATTAATTTTCAATTTGTAAATCATTCAGCTATCGATACTGAATATACATTAATGGCTGCATCATGTGAAACAATACTTGTACATGATGGTCGAGTATTTAAATTATTTGATAAAAATCTTAATCCATTAATTGCATTAGATTTAACAACTTCAATGCGTGAACGTTCAAAAGTTGTTGATTTATGTTATGTTACATATTTATCATCCTATTTAATTTTATATGAACAAGGTTTATGGCAATTTCAACCAGGTTCAAATGCAAATTTAGTAACACAAATTAAACGTCGAGGATATATATCATTAACAGCAAATACAAAAGATCTATTTATGCTTGATACGGATGGTACAATTGAACAACGATCACTTGTATCATGGACATTTCTTCGACGTTATACAAAACAACATCTATTAACTGATTATATTAATGATCATTTATTATCAATACGTTTTCATACTATTGATTATACAACATTAATTGCTATTGTACGTGCAACAAATAATCGTCGATGTTTAATGATTTATAAACATTTTGGTTCGAATACATTTAAATTTTTAGATCGAATTTTATTTTCTAATATTAATATTTATACAATATCACCAATACATATGTCACATGCTTGGATATTAACAACATGTGAAAAACAATCATTTTTTTTTCTTGATGATAAACGTGAATATAATCAACGTGATCAACAACAAATATGGTTTGATATTGATTTTAATTATAGAATTAAACATGCTATACCATTTGGTAGTAATCAAAGAAGTATTATTGTAAGAACAATAAAACCAAGTCAGATAAGACTTTATAATTTTTGATCAATTTTCTTTTTGTTTTGATTTTTTGTTTTCGTTTCTTTTTGTATATTTGTATTAGTGTTGGATCAAACCAAAAAAAAAAGTTTCAAAACATTGATTATTAAATATAAAACTTTTTGAAACTATTCTATACTATTAAATGTAGTTAATATGAATTATTATATCTTTTTATATTCGTTAACGAACAGAAATTATATCACCTTGTGACCTATTAAAATATCAATGTGTTTGAAACAATTAAGTACCATTGAGGCTTATAGGCCTCACTTTTTTAAAATTTGATAAATTCCGAATAGCTCACGAATGCAGAGTGATAATGAAGTGTGGCTTCTATTACGACATAGAAGATATCTTGACGCACATATTTATGTAAGATTAAAAACCATACTGAGGTTACTGAGTCACTTTTTGACTCCCGTCCATACACCTCCAAGGAAATGACTAAAAGTTGAACATAACTTCAAATAGTTTTTTAAAGTGTCGATAATACCCAATTCTCATACGATATATCAAGTCTTAAAGAGGTTTCATTCATTGGTTGAATCATGGGCTTCAAAGGATTAAAGTTATTAAATGTGCTCTTGTTTCCTAAGAATATAGCATCGTGGAATGAGAATTCTAAAATCTATAGGTTAGATTTAAGTGTTGATTAATTTCTTGCAATATCGATTAATATTATCAAAAGTAAATATATGATTATCTTCTGATCTTTTAGTGAAAGAGATCATTTGGAACTTTTTATTTCAAAATCAAAGAAGAGTTCCAATTAAATATCAACATATCTTGAGATACAGAAAAGCAACATTTTTCTTAGATACACTTGCGTTATATAAAGAAACAATTTTCAGAAATACCTATAACTGTTTTCTGGAAACCATCTTGAAGGTGGCTGTGGGTGTGGGTATAGGTGTGGCTGAGGATGTGGATGTGATATATAAATAACACCCACACTCACACGCATTCTCAAGATTAAAGAACGTAAGAAAAATATAGATGTCATCAAAAAAGTATAGGAACTTTGATTTGATATTTTAGAATTACTGAATAATGAATTTTTTTACTGCTCAAATGTAGGTCATTACTATTATTATATTTTGTTAACTTAGCGAAAAAATAATTTACTCGAATATCAATATTTTAACTGATCAATTAGTTTATTTTACTAAGAAACTTTAAATTTACTTAGTGTCTAATTATTCCACTTAGATTTAAATTATTTACTAAGCAAATATAAATTTTACTTAGCAAAGAAATTATTGCCTTTTTCTTTTTTCTACTAGCAATAATTTACCTTATTTTATTTATACTTGTAAGTATATTTTTAGGTATTATGATTAGGGGTAGGATAGTTCCATATTAGTTCCGTTTTTAGGAACTGTATTAACAGTTCTTTTGAATAGAACTGAACTGAACCAACAGTTCTTTGAATAGAACTGTTGTGAAAACTATTTTTTTGAAAATAAAAACAAATTTGAAACAAAACAGTTCTTTTAAAAGAACTGTTGAAACAGACCAGTTCTTCTGAAAGAACTGTTGGTTCAGTTCAGTTTTTTTCAGAAGAACTGAACTGTTAGTTCTTTTGACCAGTTCATCCGAACTTGGAACTATGAACTGTCCTACCCCTAATTATGATAGAGTACATGTAAAACGAAGTGGCTCAACAATATCTTACAGTTTGAAATACGTACACTGATATTTAGGAGTTTTTCTTTTCCTTCTTATCATGCACTTGCTAAACATATTAAATTATATCTTGTGGACTATGTATATGAAATCATATTCAGCATCAATTTCGATTTCATGTTTTATTTCTAGTACTAATTGAAAAATATTGTTGAGTTTAATATATTTCCTGTATTACATATTGTATACTTCAAATTGATGACAACATTTCTCAATAATACACAATAGTGCTGTAAAATATAACACATAGTTATACGATCTCTTCTATGCTATTTTCGAATATGCGAAGATCACTATAAACAATATTATAATAACTAAATTCTTGAGATACTTTTGATCGATCTATATATGAATTCAAGCATGAAATTAAATTTTTCAAAGAACGAGATATAGAATGAAACTATTTTGTATCTTATCAAGATTTGTTTCTTATGTTCAATCAAGTGTTATATTAATCATGATTTATCTATTTTAAAAACTTGTGAACAAACCCATTGATCTATATGAATATATAAAAAATATGTTATAATCAAATATGCAACACAGATAAAAGATTCCTTTCGAACTTAATCTAATTATTTTTTTTTCTCCTCATACTTCATCATTCATGTTGTTCACAAATCATATTAAGAGATAGCTCAATAGTGACAGGATCTAAGAGTTGAATAACAACAAGAACGGAAATAAGAAAGAGGAAAAGAACTACTAACCAGAACAACATGACTAATAAGAAAACAAAATGGTATGCATATTATTATCTCTATATTTTTTCTATCAACTACACATAGTTCGAATAGATTAACAAGGTACGAAAAAAATAATAATTCTATTCATGTATCTAATATTAATATGATTTATTTAGTTGTACGATTATTCTACATAGGATAACAAACACAATTTGTACAAAATGATCTAACACCATACTAAAAGTATGAATAGTATTTGTATTTTTTATCTATAATAGAGTGTTAGGTATTTATAAAAATTACATTTTATAATTATCATAACTAGACAATTCATAAATTTATATATGAATACTATTGAGAATAATGGAAGATAATCTTCGATTAATTAATCTGCTACGAGAATAATGAACTAAAAATGATGCGGCGTAAATTGAATTGTGAAACGCGATTTATTAACTATAAATTCTTCACAATATTGTTGACTTCAAAAATTTATCCAGGAGATCTTTGTAGAAAACAAAATTATTTTTAACTGTTGAATAAACAAAAGAAGATTCGTTAACGCTTGAATGTATGTACTTTTCTCTTTCTATTCTGTTAAATTAGCGAGTATCCTTCTTATTAATAAATTCAATTAAAGAACTCACTCGAAATTAATATAATTGTAAATCTGATGTTCGTGCTTCTTCAAACTATATTTTCTTCTAAAAACATATATAGAAATATAAATAGAATTAAAACAAGTCGACATTTATTCAAGCAATAGAAGATTATTCAAATGAGCAACTTATAAGAGTGCGATTCTTTTTAATGGCAAAAGTTAAGTATAGTAAGTAGTTGAAATATTATATAAATAGGACATGTCTTAATGATCGTCTTCCGATATACTCGTAATTAGCTTTTAAATATTGAAATCAATGATTAATACTTATGTTTTCTTTATACTCTATATAAATGATTGTCACTGTATACATTATATTCACATCAATAACCTTATTTCCTTTAGTAACAAACAAATAGTATTTATTACTGTCAGTGATTTATTTTTGTTTTGATGTATTTCACAATAACAAAAACAACTATTCTATTTTTGAAAACTTAAGAAATATATTAAACTATGTCAAAATTTGTTCAATAGAATCATAATAATAAAAAAGTACCTGGACTGTAAGATTTATATCAGTATCAAATACATCGATAAAAGAAGAGAAAAAAAATCGAAAGACTATTAATCTTTTTTTTCTTTATATTTTTTGTAGTCTGACTGTGATAAATAAATCTTCGGAATTTAGCTATTCATAGTATTTGTTTTTATACGCATAAAATCAATAATCAGCTTTCAATTTCTTTCGTTTTTTTTTCACTCTCCTTCTTCATCAGTTAGTAATTAGTTGATCAATAGTATGTGAAAGAATCTCGGAAGTCTGCTTATTATAAGACTGTTTATCCTTTTATGCAGTATAAAAAAAAAGTATATACACACGCATCATAGAAAGATAAAACTCAATGACAGTACGAATAAATGCACTTTTTTCTTATTATATGCAAAAACAGAAAATGATTGTAAAAGTCAAGACTTATCGATAAAATTTATTTAAGTGAATATTACAACAATGTTGGATGACGATACATCATCAATAATAGTTGGGGCAGGAAATAATCGAATTGCAATTAATTTAAAACCATTGAGAACAGTAAGTCATTTAAAAATATAGAAATGAAAATCTTAATAAGATCATATAGGATCAAACACAATCGATGATGTTTCCGTCGGTATTAATTGATATGGGTGATATTGAAATTGAAATTCGTCGAACAAATAAACCTACACCTGTACGATCAAAATCTGTTGCTAGTCGAATGTATGAACATGGTAAACAAAAGAAAATTGAAGAAAAACCGAAAACATCTCAATCATATTGGGACTATTCAACTTTACATGGTGAGAAATATTTATATATAAAACTTTCTATACATTCGATATACATGAGAACAAAAAAAATGAAGTTTCTATATAATTATGTTTTATGTAGGGACGTAACTAGAAAAGAAATGTAGATTCCGCTAGTACCCGTTTGGCTAAAAAAAACAATCAAATACTTTTTATTAAGACAATTCTTTCTAAATCGAGGTTAAGAATATAGAAAACTGTAATTTTTTGTTGATATTTAAAACGAATATTTCTTGTTTATTTCAATGTTAAAATCTTTTCATGAATATGATTAATGTTTTTTAGGACCAAATATGTGGTCTCGAATATTTCCTCAATTACAATGTAAAAAATTTCAATCACCAATACGAATCTATACTGATCAATCAGAATATGAATCTGTATTAGCTCGACATCCATTTATATTCGATGCGGATGAAAATTGTTGTCAAATCCTTGAAAATACCGGTCATTCATTCCAAGTATCCGGTAATGGCTATAGTTGTAAGTTAATTAATGAGTATTTATGTTTTTATATTCTAAAAATATGATTTTTAGATATAACCGGTGGTCCTGTACTTGATGAATATCAATTTTTACAATTTCATATGCATTGGGGATCAAATGATAATGAAGGTTCTGAGCATGTTGTCGATGGTATTCGTTCACCAGCTGAAGTACGATGAAATGTAATAATTTATAATAAATCTTGCGTATTTTTATAGTTACATATTGTAACATGGAATACAAGCAAATATAAAACTCCACAAGAAGCAGTTGCATCTGAAGAATTCGGTGGTTTAATGGTATTTGCTGTTTTAATCAACGTAAATATTTTTATAATTTTTATTTTTTTTTAATGAAATTAAAATTTCTAGATCATACCAACAGATAATATACATATGGATAAATTACTTGAACTTTTTCCAAAAATTACACATAAAGGAGAAAAAATTAATTTTGATTATAATACTATTTCATTAAGAAACTTAATGCCAGGTAAGATTTTTAATTACAATAGAAATTCTAAAAATTTTCTATTATAGAAAATATTCAAGATTATTATACATACGATGGTTCATTAACAACTCCAATGTGTAATGAAAGTGTACGTTGGATAGTTTTTCGAGACAAAATCGGTCTTTCAAAACAACAAGTAAATATAGAAAATAGTTATGAATTAATGTAATATTTTTTTCTAGATCAATCAATTACGTCAATTGAAACATACATGTACCAGTGACAAATCAATGAATGGATATATTACAAGAAATTACCGGTCATTAATGCCTCTTAATGGACGTATTGTTTATCGTTCGTTTCGCTAAAAAAAATGCAAATTTTATTTTTTTCTATTTAATTATGCAGATTAATTAGTATTGCTTTAATTATTATTAACCATATAACAGAATATAGAAATAAAAACATGAGAAAAAAAAAGCTTTTATGACATATTGTTAATCCTATGAAATAAGTTAACAAAAATATACTTATTGATTCATAAAAGTTGTCATAAAAATAGACTTTAATTCAAGAATTTATGATTCCCTATTATTGGTTATTTTGATGATAAGAAATTGTCATGTCAATATTAAATAGGAAAAAAGTAGTCGATAAATCTTTATATAATAAAACATATGGTTGTAAAGTTGCCCTTATGATGAAATAGTAGAGCAAAGTATACTTTATAAAATGATATTTATTTGAATTTGTCAAGGTAAAGGATAAGAAGGTTACAGGCTTTAGCGAAAAAAAGTTTTTATTATATATAAGCGAAGGATTGTTTTGTAAAGTGAACTTATTACACTATCTTTCACTTCTATGGAATTTAAATCAATGGATACAAGATGATTATTCTTCCCTCTCTCAGATTTTCTACAGTTAAGTTCGAATAAAAAACTGAAACAACATAGAAATAAAGCTTTAATCTTCTATTAATTATTTACATAGACATAAATCTCAATCGGATTATAGTAGTATCAATTTTAACAAACTCTTCGATATCTACGTTAAGGAAGAGCTGTCCTATGCGATTCCTATTGTTGACAAATCTTACACCTGTTGAATATGATGAAGCAAACGCTTTGTTCTAATACACAAACTAAATCAATAGTAAGAAATATGCAAAGACACTGTCATTTCATTTAAAGAGACGAAAATTGACATATCTGTTATTTATAACTTTGTATATTAGGATTAGGTTTATTTTGGTTTTTATGAAGAAAATTATACATCTGTAGCTGACTGTACAATAATATATACAAATTTATAACGTTTTTTTGTTCTTTTTACAATTATATACAGTATTCGTATGATTAAATATTATTATCATCATGGTAAAGGTCCCGATAAACAACGATTTCGACGTGAATTAATATTATAAAGATAATCTAATTCATCACTATCTTCTCGAGCCGGTGGATCAACACGAAAACTTGGAATAAGACTTATGCCTGACTGTGTTTGTGGTAATGATTGAGTTTGTTCCATTAGTGATTGTTGAGGAATTAGAACAGCAGGTGTTTTAACAAATCCAAAACGACCTAAATAGATCACTAATAGAAAAGAATAAAAATTTCTTTATTTATCTACTTGTTTTTTGTTCATTATCTCTTTTCTCATCATCATCATCATCATCGTCATCATCATATCGTTTTCGACGTGGAGCTGTTGCTATAGCTCGTGCACGTCTTTGTGGATCCATCATAGTAAAACGTAAATCAATTTCACTTGTTGTAACACTATCATGAAAAAATGCAACCGATGAACAAGTACGTGAAGAATTTGTAGCCGAATCTGGACGATCTATAATTATATACATATATAAATGTTATGAAAAAAAAAATATATAAAAATAATACCACTATTTACAAGTGATGAACGTTTTGATGAACAATTATTATTTGACTACAATAAAAAAAAATGTAGAAAATCTTATTTTATTTGTTGATATTTACCATTAGTTCGCTATTATCATTTAAAATTGATTGTAGATCTAGAAAGTAAAATGTTCCTTGTAATGTTTATATATATATATATGTCTGACTTAATTGTAAGTATGAAGTAAAATGCTTCTTCTCTCATTTCTTTTTATTATTAATGTCAAATCATAGCTCATACTATATACTTAGTCAAGCAAAGAGTAAACATTGAAACTACTTGTTAAACATGACTTTGCGCGTGTTCATCATAGTCATGTATAATTTCTCTTTTTTCTTCGCTCTCTCTCTATATATATTTCAATTGTCTTTCTGCAATTAAAAGCGTCATTCTATCGAAGATTTCCTGGAAAATGAAACACAATTAGCTATGTCTATACTATCAAATATTTTGAGTTATAGGATATCATCCGTATTTTTATAACTAAGAAACGCATATTTAAAATAACACTTTTTATTATTACGTGATAAAATAAAAATAAAAACTGTCTTATTTTCAAGTTATTTATTATTGTCTTTTAATGAATCTATATTCATATGTCAATTTATTAATAGGGGTTACATACGACATACAATAATAATTAGTCTTAATGACGTGATAAAGATGAAATTACTGATATGAATTCGAAGTAAATGATTAAGTTTATATATTTTCAAAGGTTATATACAATACCATATAGAACCTACTTATAAAAAAATATGATATTAATTTCAAAAGGAATTTTCCTATTATTAAAAAGAATCTTTTTATAGGCTATACTCGATATATTAGGGGAAGACGAAGAAAAAAAAAGTTTTAACACATTTATATCTATGAAGAGTTATTAAGTGCATAATTGATAAAAGACTTTGTCTATTAATGATATAATTTTAAAATTCACAAAGAGACTCACTTATTTTATTTTAACAACAAATAAAATATTTTTAACAGTTTGTTCTAGCGTCTAATAGATATTTTTACTATCAGCAGACAAATGACAATCAATATTTATACTTAGCTACTGATAAACATGAATGCGTAATTTTTTTCTGTCATCAGACAGATATATATATATTTACGGAGTTACTTCAAAGAAAAAAATAGTTAACAATATTACGCAGTTTTAACTAAGTGATGAGAAGTGCCGAAATTGAGTTTTTTCTCAAGAGGAAGAATGACTATGTTATGTTAGATGATTGTTCTATGCCGTAAGTGGGTATTATTTAGTAAAACAAGGTAGATGTCGAATGCATTCATGTATATAAAATCGTGTTATAAATTCATCACGTTTTGTTTCATGCTACAATAATTCTGTATTCAAACTTCAATATATACAAATAAACAAAGTACCATCTAATTGATAAATTCATTCCATTATAATATAATACAAAAAGATTGTTTATTAATAATTCTTTTTCTTGTATATATATATATCCTTACAATTCAAATTATCTTTATGTATACTAAAAGGATATTGAACATACTTTGCAGTATTATCATAGTCAAAGGAAAATTCTATTTTAGCAATAAATAAGATTTTTTTTCGTTGTTGTCTTATAATAACGATTGTTTTTTCTAATAACAGAATGCGATTAATATCAAATATCATCAATTCCAAAAAATTGTCGATTCAACTAATATTGATATAGATCTGATTTTAACTACTCAAAACTCATAACTTATCTCCGAGCGACATCTATCATCAATGACTCATATAATGACATATAACAAGAGTCAAGACTAGTATTATGAAAGTACTTTTGTCTTATTCACTGATCTAAAAAAACGTTTGTCATTTAAATTAATACAGATACAACCGATTGTGCAATCACTGTTGTTTTGTTATTAAGTGCATGACGGTACTATCAGTCATGACATGATTGTGAAATTTAACTTACGCAATTACTCGCATGCTTCTTTTTCTCCGTATAAAAACAAGAGTGAAAGGTAAAAATTTTAGTTTTTATTGCCTTCATCAAGGTATAAAACATTTTTCATACAAAATCTCTATCGGCATTTATCATTATGGCTGAAAATACTAAATCAACCGAAACAACAACAACATTTACAGATGATTTAGAATCTATTCGTTGTGTTTTACGTTCAGATGATCACCTTCAAATTCAACAATCAGGTGATTATGAACAAGTTCGTATTAAACTTGATCATGATATTCAAATCAGTTTTCTCTTTGATTCACTTCAAATCGTCAGTCAATCATTAACAATTGATAATGTACTTGAATTAAGAATTAGTAAAGGATCAAGTAAATGTCCATTAAATCAAGAGCAATGGGCAGATATTCGTAAATATTTTGATGAACTTGTTCGAAAAGCAGATAAAGCTACATCTCTTCGATCTATTATTCAATTAATTCAAGATCAATTATTACGAACGAAAATAACAAATCCTAGATTTAAACCCAAAGAGAAAAAATCTACTGAAGATAATACATCAGCCGATAATGCATCAGCATCAAATAAATTTCGCGGTGGTGATTTGATATTTAATCGACTATTACATGATAAAACTGTTGATCGAGGACAAGTTGTTATTGGGTATGAAGATCGTTTTACTGGAATACATGAAATTGCTTTTAATGAATTTAAAAAAGTTCATGATCATGAAGTAAGATACTGTTTAACTCTAATCAATAACAAAAAATATAACATAATCAATTATAGTATGGTGTTCCAATGCATCGTCTCCGATATTTTAAAATAAATGGACGTACTGTATGGGATAGAACCAAGAAATTAGATATATTAACGGGCAGTGAACAAGAAGATAGAATATCAAACGGTAGGAAAGATAGATCTGAAATTTATAAGATTGCTCGGATGTTTTTTTCGCATTCATTTGTTCTATAAGCATTAGTATTGAACGAGATGTTTTGAATAGATGAAGTATAAAATCTTAGTGCCAATTACATTGAGTTGCGTTGTAACTCATGATTCATATGTATATGTGTATAGAAAGAAAAGGAGAAAAATATTTGATTCTTGACTTGGTCTGATATGTGATTTGCGTTATCTGTTGACGTACATAATTACCTAGAAGACAGCCTCCTCTTTGAACATTAGAAGTATGTCGTAATTGATCATATGCGATCGTTAGAGAGAAATCTTTGTTGTTAAGCTTATCTCTATCTGTGTTATGATCCATATCCTCTTCAGATGTAAATTACTATTGTATAGAGGAAAATATAATTTTCTATCGAGTATTTTTCTACATGAAATTAATTTTTTTCATAAATTCATCATAGGTGTTGATCAAGAGATGCCACTTATACAAGGACTCTATCGCTTTGATCCATTACTTGAACAATGGGTTCAACAACCACATATATCATTAATATCTGATGATACAAGAACTCCTTCAACAAATGATACATGTCTTCCACAACAATGTCAATTTTTAACATGGAATATTCTTTTTGATTATCATCATTCATCACTTATTTATACTACTCAACGATATCAATCAATACTTCAGACACTTAAATCACTTCAACCTGATCTTATTTGTTTACAAGAAGTAACACGTACATTTCTTAATCTTCTTTTAAATGAAATGTGGTTACAAGAAAATAATTATTATATTATTATTAAACAAAGTATTATTAATAGTGAACAAAATAAATCATATGGACAGCTAATACTTATGAAAAATTTTCGACCACGTTCATTTACTATTTGTCCACTTGATATATCTAAGAATAATGATAATACTACTACTGAGATAACAAATACTAACGCAACAAAAGAAATAATTATTGCTCGATTTGGTCTCAGTACAAAAGTAACAATTGATATTGTTAATCTTCATTTACATAGTAATCGATCTCGAAATGCAAATGATAAACGTTGTCAAACTTTAGAAAATCTTTTTAAACATTTTAATACAAAAAATTATATGTTAATTGGTGATTTTAATTTCGGAGATTATGATGTGAAAGAACAAAATATGCTTGAGAAATATTCAAATGATATACATGATCTATGGAAAGATACTTATGATATTGAACAAGTAAGACTTCTATTAATTCATATAAAATAATATATATTTTATTTAGAACCCTGGTTTTACATATGATCCATCACGAAATATTTGTGCTCGTATAACATCTGATACACAAATAAATCGTCGTTTTGATCGATATTTAATTCATACATTATATAATCTTTATTATTCTATTCAACATTTAAATATGATTGGTATTGATACAATTCCAATTGATCCAATGAATAATGATGATGATAAACGTATTAATCAATCTGATCATTATGGTTTACAATTACTTATTAATTTTCAAACAAGAACAATAAGTCATCGATCAGCACTTGTTGTATTACCAGCAAGAGAACATTGGCCATTAATTGAAGAATATCGTGAAAAATATGATCCATCATTTAATCGTTGGCCACCACATATAAATATTTTATGGCCTTTTTTTGATTTAACTGGTTGTGAAGATGATGAAGAAAATATTCTTGTACCATTAAGAATGTTACTTTCTCACTGTGAATCATTTAATGCTGAAGTAAATCAAATTGATACATTTATTGAAAATAATATTTCTTTTATGAAATTAAACGAAAAATCACAAGATAATGTTAAAAATTTATATGAACAAATTAAAAATCTATTTCCACAATGTTGCACAAATAAACGTAATAGTTATAATCCGCATATGACTATAGCACAATTTGAGAATGAAGAACAACGAAATCAAGCACAATCAACATTGAGTAAGTGTTGTGATTAAGCTTTCGATCTTTTTTTCGAGAATATTGATGTACAAAGAATTGGTATTATAATACTCCGAAGTCAGTGCAATGTTTCAACTTACGGGT
Organism: Adineta steineri; assembly: GCA_905250115.1. NCBI lineage: Eukaryota > Metazoa > Rotifera > Eurotatoria > Adinetida > Adinetidae > Adineta > Adineta steineri. The sequence continues at coordinate 292,931 of CAJNOI010000017.1, read as the reverse complement.
GGGCGGCACCCATTCAAAACCCGAGAATTAGACAGAACACTGATAGACGGCGCTCACGCGATAGAGTAGGGCGGTTCCAAAAACTACTCGGAATCGAACTTAAACCGCGGTTCCGGTCCGGTTCTGGTCAGTAGAAATGGGAAAAGAGCGATTTCGGTTCCATTTTTTTGAAACCGCCGTGCCCTACCACTCGACGTATCGATTCGCTCACCTGAAAACCGAGATTTAGCTAGAGCACGCATGGACGGCACCTACGCAACATTTCGATTAGCATATCTGAAAAAAATAAGCCTGTATAGTGTATCTTCGATAACATGTTTGTTTATTTTAGCTTTGAATAAACCATTTGAATTTCCTGTTCAATATCTTTACATTTTACAACGATCATTGGATGATGATACAACACCATTTCAAATCACTTATCAATTACCATTAGGATCTGCTTTACAACCATTACATTCACAACAACTGAATAGTTTTCATCCTAAATTACAACAATTCTTTCAAACGATGAATCTATATGAAAATGAACAATCATATATACGAAAACAAGATAAGCTTAATAAACTTGCATCTTGTTTTGATCAAATGTTCAATAAAGATTCATTATATTGTTTTACACATGAATTTCTATCATATGGAAGTTTTCGTATTGTAAGAATATAATATAATGAATTATTAAGTAAACAAGACCGTTTTAATTTTATTTTAGGGTATTAATGGACAAGATCTTGATACAGTATTTGTATTGAATGAAATGAAATCAAATGATGAAAAGACAAATTTTGATGAAACATTACTTGAAATGAAAAATAAACCAGATGGAATGAGTAATCATATAGTTAATTTACTTGAAATGCAGATAAATGGATGTTTGAAAGATGAAATATTTTACTCTCGAAAGATCGAAGCATTATTTCCAATAATATTAATAGTATTTAATGACATGACAAAAGTAGAAATATCTGTGCAAGTTCCAACAAATAAAGAACAACATGGTGATGAGAAAAGATCTGAAAATTCTTCAAATTACGATAAATATATAAATGGGGTAAGAATTACAGAATTATTATTCGTAGAATATAAATTTTTGAGAATCCATCTGATGTTTCCATAGTAGATGTTGACATGAATGATACTATATTTATTTTTTTAAGGTACACGATATTGAACATTTACTTGTACATGTTCGTTCTCCACCAATCTTTCAACACCTTCTTACATTTATTCGTAATTGGGCTCAACATGTGGGTATTTACGGACAAGCATTTGGTTATTTAGGTGGTTATTCATGGGCTGTTTTATGTGCATATATTTGTCGTTCATTTCTATCATCTATCAAATCTCTTTCATCAATCGAACAATTTTCCCTTGATGACTTCTTTTCCTTAGTTGAAAAATTCTTTTCTACATATGCAAACTTCAATTGGACATCAGAAGTAGTTCGTCTTCATTCAACATCATACAAACAAACGACACATTCAGAACAAAAATCAATGCATAATCGTGGTACAATGCGTATTCTATCTCCTATTTCACCATATAATAATACAGGACGTACAACAACTAATTCTACTCGTGATCTTATTATACAAGAATTTCAACGTGTTGTCGATCTACTCAATAAAGTCAATACAATAACAACTAAAGATAAAGTTAATGCATTAAAATTAATACTTGAATTAAATAATGATTTTCCAAATCAAACAATTCAATCACTTCTTCAATTAACATTATCATGTGAGAATGTAAATGATCTTGATGAATGGATTGGTTGGTTAAAATCTCGTTTAGCTCATTTTATGAATGGTATGGAAAATGAATGTCATTTAATAATTCAAACACAAAGTTCACTTGAATATCAATCAAATAATACTGAAGCACTTTATTCAATCGGTTTTCAACTTAATGAAGAATTAATAAGTCAAAAACGAAATTTTACTTATTTCTTAAATAAACTTCTCGATCAATTTAATCAATATCCTAATCGAAAGGAAACAATGGAAATTAGTTATAAATTAATTGGAATACACGATTGGAAACTCGCACGAATGCAACCGAAACCACAAAGAACACGAAAATAGATAAATTGCATTTGTTTTTATTGTTAAATAAAATAATTAAATAATATCTACTATACACTTCAGGGATTGTTTGGGAATCGAAGATGAGATAGTGTTTGAAAACACGCTTTTCGATTCAAAGAGAATAGAAAATGTTAAAAAAAAGAAGCTTGAATATTTCCAAGAAAAAGAGATAATATTATTAAATCACTTACATCAATAAGTATCCGGAAATAGAATAAGGTTTCAAAAAAAAGTCTTATATATTCTGATTGATAGTTGAAGTCTATTGGACCTATATTACTTCAATCCTCTTATCTTGTATTACTCTTCCGAGTCGATTCATGCGTTTTTTTGAAGATTATAACTATTAAATTATGTATAAAAATCAATGATTTTTCAAAGAAAGTGGAAAATCATACTATTATTGGAAACGATAAAGTTGATCGGCTAAAATATAAAAGAGTGTAATTACATTTTAATTTCGCGGAAACTGACTCGAGAAAAGAATGATTTATTTTCTCTATAATTACAATCGTTTTCTTTTATTTTGACATGTTTTTGAATAATTCAAATTTACATCTGATCAAATGCACTAACCATAAACGATCGATTTTAGAAATTCAAACTTTTCTTATTGTAGAATAAACATCAATATTGTAACTCTATTTCTTCGTTAAAATAATATTCTTTTCTTTTTTTTGTATTCTTTTATTATAATTGTAAAGAAAAAGATTGAAGAGCAATTGTTTACAATTGTAGTGAAGTAAGAATAATAAAACAACGAGTTTCGTTGAAGTGGTTAGCAACGAACGTATAGTGTCAGTTACATTCGTATCAAATAGAAGAACAAATGGTAAGGACAAATTTTGTACTAAATGAAACTATTTTTATATAATAGGCGGATAATGAAACTCCACGTTCAAATGATAATGATTATTCTAATGAACAAATGAATGAAGTATTACGTATGTTTAGTTCTTTTTTTTTCTTTAAATTAAATAAATTTCGTTTTTATTTCAAATTAAATTTAAAGAACAAATGAATGAATTATTTTCAAGATATAAAGATGAATCTGATCTTGATACTATTCATATTAATCGTTTATTAGAAGTATTACAAGCATTCGGTAGAAATCCATCACAATCAGATTGTGATAAACGAATTCATGAACTTGAAGATGACGGTAAGAAATTTTAGTTAACATATATATATATAATTACTTTCTTATTTTAGAAAAATTTGAATTAACATTTGAAGATTTTTTACAAATACTTGAAGAGTCGTGGACATTAATTAATAATGATCGAAACATTCTTCGTAAAGCATTTGCAAAATTTGATCTTTCAAATGAAGGTTCAATTGATATTGAACAATTTCGAACAATAATGCGTACACTTGGTGAACCTTTATCTGATGATGAAATTGATGAACTTGTTCAATTAGGTTTAAATGATAAACATAAAAAAATAGATATTGAATGTAAAAATTTTCTTTTTATACCGTTAATGATTCATTATTTTGTTTTTTAGATCTACTCGATCAATTACTTGGAAATGAAGAATGATAAACGTATGATTTTATTATATATATAGTTTGTTTAATAACAAAATGAAATTTAATAAAAATATAGATATAACAATATATCTGGCATTGAGCAATGCTTTAAACATCATGAAACAATGTTTTAGGATCAGTTTTTGAAAAATTTGTTGTATTCGTAACTGGACATAAATAATAAAAATCCGATTGAAATTCATCAGTTATTATGGATGATGTGGAATCATTTTCATATTGTTCAAAATTTCTTTCATCAGAAAGACCACTTGATATTGGCATATGATCTGTCCATGAATGATTGAGAATTTCACGAAGTATAGAATTACTTTGATTGGTATTATCATAGGAATTTGGGGTTGATTGAAATGGATCTGATGTATCTTTTGGTATAGTCCATGATGCTGAACCTAAACCGGTTGAACTGGATGATTCAACTGACGTAGTTGTTGTTGGACTTGATAATGAAAACTAGAAATCAAGAAAAAGATTGTATGATTTTCTTAAAAATTTTCAAAATATATTTACTAACCAATTCAGCATGTAATAATTCTTCAACATGAAGTTTACTTGAGCAACTCGATGTACTTTCTTGTTTATCCTTAAATGAAAACAAAACCTTCGTGTTTATATAATAAATTCGTCTTCTTTTTTACTTGTTGATTATTAGATGATAAATTTAATATTTCAAGTTCTGAATACCAATCAAGTTCTCCTTCTTCTTCTTCAATTAGGCTATCACTATTATCCATTTTTTCTATTTGATTTTCATCATAATCAAAATTATAATCATCTATTTGAAATCGATTTTCATCCATATGACATACATTATTAACTATTTCATCATCATTACTATCAACCCAAGCACGTAATTGCGAGTCTGAAGCATATGTTGTTATCATGTAAAATTCCATTGAATAATCTCGTATTGTATCTAAATGATAGACATTATGATAAATTTCGTTATCTTTTGTACAAATTTTTTGATAGATATCAGAATCAGATAATATTCGTCGATAAAATATCATCCGACCAAGCCGTGCTGGAAATATTAAACGATGTACTAAAGATTTATGTGATGATGATTTTGCTTTTGATAACAATTGATTATCTTGAACAGTTAACTTATCATTTGTTAAAAGAAAATATCCATTTTTCGTATTGGTTTCTTTATTTTCTTGTTCAATTGAACCATTACCATATGCTGAATCGACAGATGTTTCAGTTTTTATTGGAGTTATTAGTGGTATGTCACTTTCTGATGATTGATCTTGTATATGATCATTCTTTTTTGTTGAATTAATCGATGCATCTAAATTATAATAATTAAGGTTTATGCAAAAATATTAAATTAATTTTTTATTAAATAAAAATTGCAATATTTCTTTCGATAAATTATTCGAAGAAAATTAGATTTCATTGTCAGATTTGACTTACTTTTTTGGAGTAGTTTTTGAATATAATAATGTTCATTAAGACTATCTTCTGAAAAGTCTCTGTTGATACTTATAACATTAGAAGATGAATCTGAACATTCTTCTTTTTTCTCTATTGGTTTATTATCAGCAATTGATTCAAATGATGATGGTGTTAAAGTTGAAAGTGATTCATTTGTTTGATATATTATTTCATTTGGTACTGTTGGTGGTATTTTTGGTGTTAAATGACAAGAAAATAATTTTAATTCTTGACTACGAACAGGTCGAACTACTTTTATTTTATCTTTACGAAATAATGATTGTTGAATATTATTAACTACAGGTGATGGTGTAACAATTGTTGATTTTTTAGATGTCGTAGTAGTTTTTTGTCGTTCAGCCATCAATACATCAAGATCAGAAACGCGTGCTGATTGTTGATTGACAATTGGTTTACGTGTCTTAATACTATTTGTAGTTGGTTTTGTGGCAGTTAGATTGGGTTTATTAACAATCAATGTTTTTTTTGTAGGACGTACTGGCGCTGTTGTTATTGTTGTTGTTGTTGTTGTTGTTGCTATTGTCCCAGCAGATCGTGGTGTTTCGGATGATTTCGCTAATGTATATCGAGGTCGAACTGATTTATTAGTTATGGAAGATGATGAAACTGTCTTTTGATTTATAGTTGAAGGAGCAGAAGGACGTTGTCGAATATTTGTTGTTTGTGGACGAATTGTAGTTGTTGGAACCTATTAAATAAAGTTATTATGGAAAAAAAAATTCTTATTAGATTTTTCTTACTCGACTTGGTTTAGATATGGATGTTATCGGTATGTTTTTACCAGTAGATGATGTATGATGTGTTGTTTGTGTTGATAATCTTTCATGGTTAGGATAAGTAGTACGTGTTTGTTGTTGACTTGAGATATTTTTATTAAACGTTACCGATGATTGTTGTTTACGAGGAGACGCATTTACATCATCAATAGGTACTATATTAATACCTGGTAAACGACGATTCTCATGTAATGTTTTTTCTTTATTCATAAGAAAATATATTCTATTTGATAAACCAGTTGTTGATGATGATGATTTATCAGATTTAGATTTAACAGTAGCCACTGTTGGTGATTGATTATTGAATACTGTAAATATATAGAAAAGAAAAGATTATTACTAAATATATAAACTGAAGAAAGAATGTATAATTTAATTAAGCATGTAATTTACTATTCGAAATCTATATATTTATAGACATTTTTTTTCTATTTTATATCTAATAATAAAATAGAATGTGCATCTATTCGGTAGACTAATTGAATCTTAATATAAATTTTTATTAATTATTTTTACATGAGAATTTCAAATACTTTGTCTTTTTCTGTTTAAACAATAGAATATAGATTAGATAAAATTATTAATTCTATAGAATAAATGTTTTTAGAATTTATAACTCAAATCAACTATATTAAATATTTTTGATTTGTCATGTTGACATATTCCGGTTTAGTACTTATTTTTTTATTTTTAGATTAGTAAAAACTATTTTTTTTCTTTATTATTGAAATTTCGAGGAAAAGTATTTGAATGAAATGTTAATACATTTATCGATTGATATTCTGATCATAATAAGAAAGAATTGTGTTTTATGAATGATGATGTAGATAGAATAATAAATGAAGATAAAGATGCTTTTATAGTTATATTTATTCACTTAAATATTATGTGTCAAGTATTATAAAAAAAAGATTGTCATTAATTTGATGTAGAAAATATCTAGAAATCTATTTTTTAGAGAAAAAAAATAATATTGACAGATGTCACAAGTGTAAAAATTGCTCATAATGTTCTATAGATCTAATAATTCAAATCCTTCATAGGAGAAAAAGAAAAAACCTCTACTAAGACTGAAGTTTTACTTCCCTCTATCGGAAGTTTTCTAGTATTTCAAAAACTAAAATCAAATTATCATTCCTAAAATAGTAACATACATATATACAATTATAATGAAAGTTATTCTTCTTACATTATCAATTGTTTTTTCATATACTTAATAAAAACCGATGTCATTTTCTATTTTTAGATAATTTTCTATTAAACGTTTTTTTTTATCTTAATTTGATAAAAGTATATAGAATGGTTATAAATAATCTGCAATAATATTATCTTACCGTTTCCGTATGTTGGTTTTTTTTTCTTCTTCTTTTTGTTAATGTGAAACTACTCAATTAATAAGCGCACGTGTTTTTTTGTCTTAGAAGCTGCCGCTTTATGGTTGCCGGCAGCATATTTTTTTCTCTTTACGGAAAAACATAAGAGTTTGCTTTCTTCATTTCTCGTCCTTTTTTTTCCTCTTATAGGCGCTTTCTCTTTCTCGTTCTGGAATATCTAATTAGACATGTGTATGATAGAAAAATGAAGGGAAAAAAATTGCATCATAACTTGTTCTCCTGCGGGAATAATAGAGTGCCTACCCAATGAATGATTTGTTGTTTGCTGATCTTGTTCGCTAACATTCATCAATCGTTGATGAAGCCATGTGGTTTGATCATTATTAGTACATCGACTATCATCCTATTAGCAAGGCAAAAAAAAAGAGAAAGACAAGAAATATTATTATGCAGATAGTTCATCATAAAAATACAAGTTCATCTGAAGAAATATCACATATATTATTTTGAGTATGATGATTTGTTTCAGTCTGGAACAAAAAACGGAAAAGGAATGTAATTTATAGCTTTTCTAACATGAAATAAAAGGAAAAAGAAATGTTAATATACCTGCTGTTGTTTCTTCCTCCACTGAGCCACATCATTTTTATTATATCGTTCGGTACGTTCTTTGCTCAATTCCTACGAATAAAATTAATATAGTTAATATATTATTATTATTATTATTATGTATTGATTAGTTTCATTAATTTTCTTTTTTTTTGCTATTGAATATTCCTACCTGACGTGTTGAAGGATCATGACATGGTAATATACAGTGTCCAAAAAGATCTTGAAGTCGTCGTCGCCTATGTTGTCTCGTCATGTTTATTCTCGTTTTTCTTTTATTTGACTATGATAATCATCACCTTTTTTTATTTCAGTTTTATAAAAGCGATATAAAAAAAAGAAGAAATGTTTCGTCTGCTCTTATTCTCTTTTATTCCAAATATTATATATTAATGTAATACTTGCGGTATAAGGATAAGAAAAAAAACAGAATATGAAATTTTAGATGTTTTATACATCTATTCTCAAATCCAGTCAATGCAAAAATAAATGTTTAACATATAAAAGAATTTCTGATGATATTCGTTCTTTTAATGGACAAAAATAAAAGTGTGGCAGAGATGAGTACACAATTCAAAGTGTTCTAGCTACTAGTATGCATCAATTAGGCAAAAAAAACATTTGTGATAAGATGTATAAGGCACTTGTCTTTTACTTTTCATGTGAGTAGAAAAGAACAGAAGAACATATATGTATGCTAAGGTTACAATGAAGAACATTAACAAAGTTCTTCAGATCAATAGTTAACTTGTATTTAAATGACAATCTAAGTCTTTCTTTCTTTTTTTTTGTTGTTACAGAAGAAAAGGATAGGAAAAATATGTCTATAAGAAGTATACCTGTTGAGTTAAGAGTATTTTCATAATTAAATCCGTTATTGATCGTATACATGTTTCATTTTGTATTTGATAAGTTAGATAAATTTCAAGTAATTGATGATTTTCATTTTCAAGATTTTCTATACGTTTTAATAAAAAATTTTGTTCATCATTTATCCATTGTTGATACTTAAAATATAGAGTAAAATTATTTTTTTGTTGTTTTTAAAATAATTATTTACTCTTTCATCTAATTTATCGATACGAGCTTTTAATAAATTATTATCATTTAATAATAAATCAGTTGTATGACGTAGGTTTTTGAACTAGAATTATATGAATATTGAAGATTTATTCTCATAGAATATTCTTTCTTACTTCATCATCAATTAATAAATGACTTTGACATATATTTCGCTTAGTTGAACATTGCAATCGATCTTTCCAATGACGAAATGTTGAACTCATTGCATAAAACCAATTGATCTAATACATAATATAATCAGTTATGAAATGAATAAGATAATGTAAGAGTAGATCTATTTTTAACGCTAGTCATTGCTCTATAGTATTTATTTGTCTTATAAATGCGTACTACTTGCCTTCGGGTCAATAAGTCAGACCGATGTCGCTGTTCACCGATCAAATTTGAAGAAATATATACACTCGAATATTTGCTTGAGTAAACGAAAAACGTTTCTCTTTTCGTTCTCTGCGATTACCCATTCATTTCACTTGAAAAGAATAAAAGAATCAATCAAAAAGAAACGAGACATATAGACCAATGTCAAAGATAGTTGACGAAAATAATCTCCAACTTATTAAATAGAATTCACTTATATTATTATTATTGTTTATTTCTGATTCTATCTTGTCACTTATCTAACTACCATCTGCGTATGACTTATTTATTCTTCCCACGACATTATAAATCCTTTATTTGACATTTGAAAAAAAAAGAAATGTGCTGGATATAAAGAAGAAAAAGAAAAGTGTATTGAATTTCAACATAAGTACACATAACGAATCATTCGTTCTTTTGTACGCATGCATATTCACTACATTTATCCAATTGATTCATACAACTTAAATCTAACTAGATGTGTATATACTTCAATGTTTAAATGCCGTTACTCAAATACTTCGAAGGATTTATAAGAAGAAAAAAAAACTTGTTTTAATTTGAACCAATGAAATAATTTCATCAAAGGCTTGATTAATAAATTATTATACAAATATATAAAAGTATAATTAGACTTACGATAGTAAAATAAATGAATTTATTTATATTCTCAATAAATAAAAATGTAGGCATAATAATAATAATATTGATTATAATTGTACATGTATCAGTACCCATAATTCTTATTTAAACACTCCATTTGTTTAAAATTGAATAATAGATAAAGACGTTAGTATGTCAAGAGGTTATAAAAAGCAGAATAAGAAAGACATTTGCCAATTTCTTGATTTGAGTTATTATAGAACAGAAATGAACAAACGATATAAGAGTTGTCTCAATGTTTTTTTGTTTGTTGTTTCATCAGCATCATTGGTTAGGGTATGTAGTAATAATGTTGAACAGACAGAGTAGGCGATAATGTTGAGACCATGATGACGAACAAAAGAACCGAGGAAAAGTAGTTAGCAGGAAAAGAGAAAAGGAAAAGAAAAAAGAATGCGTCGATTTTGCGTTCGTTTCTTCTTTAGATATATAACAACATCAATTATCTGTTTCTTTTTTCTATGTAGCTATATCACATTGCTTTGTATTATGATCGATGAAAATACGGGCAGCTATTAGAATGTTCCGAACTAAGAAAAAAAAAGTATAAATTAGAATTATAATAATAAATCTTCTCAGGTTTTATAAGGTAGGCAAATCTATCATGATTGCATGTCTCGACAATATTAACTGGCATCTATTGATGAACTCTATTTGACAGTAGGTAATTCTTAAGATTTGAATGCTCGGTCGGCTTTATATATATATAACGCTTGAACTATATCAAATAGATTAGGTCAATGAATAATTTTTATTTCTTTCTTTTATGTAACAGGCAATATGAATTATTTTATAAGTATAATTAGATTTTGATATGAGAAAAAAATTAAATATTTATTCAAAAATAAACATCTGTATAAGATAAAAACGTGTATTTTGATTGATATTTTCTAAATATGGTTTGAATCGATTGAAAAAAATTCATTTATAAACAAACGATTAAACAGAACAAACATTATGTATATATGTAAATTTAATATACTTTGCAATATACAATCAAACGATGTCAATCAAATAATAGATTTTATGTCATTATGATGATGCCACTTTATATATGTCAGAATATATTTAGTTTTATGTAAACAAACTATTATTACTTATAAGTCATTGTACAATATCAAAAACTATTTTTCAAAGTCAGATAAATCGAATATATATATATTTGATATAAAAAATGATTTATGATTTATTTAAAGTAGCGTATCCAGGATTTGACTGGTGGTATGGCAATGCCTTACGATTTTTGTTTAAATTCATCGACAATATAATAAAAAAATAAAGTATCTAGTAAGAAATTTTTCTTGGTGGCCTGACAATACCACGCGTTAGATACGCCACTAATTTACTTGATTGACAAAATAATTTTCTAGGTTTGATTTACATATTTAATTGTTTCTAAAATTAGTTTCCTCCTACATAAGTTCAAACAGTGTATAATCAACTATTGTCTTAAGAGAATCTATAGAAAAACAATTATTTATACCTAGCAATGCTAATCTATTTGATAACTTTAATAATATCTGTACATTAATCATATTTACGATACATATTTATGTATTGTAAATATCTTCATAGTTATCTTTGACATGAATTATTGCTTTCTGTTAGATGTAGATTTACATTTTTGTCTTATCTAGTCTTTTTCGCTATTTATTATAATAATTAATATTTTATATATTACTCTTGAAAAATTGAGAGAAACGCGAAGGTATAAATTGTGCCTAGACATAATGCTTAGTATTAAATATTTTATTTTTAACATTAAAATTAAAAAAAAATAAAGTAAATATCGATAACTAAAACATATACAGATATATATGTGTATTTACAAGATATTCATAACATTAAATTCTTCGCCAATATTGAAACTAAAAATTTCATAGGAACAAGGTCAATATTTTATAAATGTATATGTTCTATCATGTTAATCGAAATATAGATTGCATTAATCCATGAGATACTTTATTTTGTGTTTCTGCCGCTCTTACTCTGTTTTCCATCATAGTCATTAATATTTGAAAATGTAAAATTTGTGCAGTAAGAATTTCCATCGATTTTATAGCTTCTCTTTCGTCAAATAAATAATTTAAATAACGCCAAAGTAATGTAGTATAAATGTCATAAGTTTTTTGTACAGCCATTTTATTATTATAATCTTCCCATCTATGAATACTGAATAGGAAAACAATAAGTGCAAGTTTTAATATTATGGGATATTCTACAAAACGATACAGATGTCGACGTGTTCGAGACATTTGATTATGAAAGTCTTCACTGATCCAATTCGATATTAATATACCTGTTATTGGATTTTCATTAAAATTTTGTATGAAAATATCATGTATATGAATAATATTAATAAGATTAGATTTTATCAACAAAACTTGATCCTCGAGATCTATTTGTTTAAATTCAGGTATACGTTTATAAAATTCAATTAACGAAGTATGTATTGTACTTTCTCCATCAATAAATTCCCAAAAAGGTGTAGATCTTGTATATTTATTGAAACGAAATGCATCACCTGGAGCAGCCGATAATTGATAAGCATTCGTAATATTGTTTAATAAATTATGATCTTCATCACATAAATTTCGATTAAATCCAAAATATTTTCCATTAAATATCTACAATAAGACCAAAACTATAATTATTATTATTATATCAAAATTTATATTTACTGGATTAACAACAGGTACTACTTGTTTCATCATTAGACGTTTTTTCTTTCGTACAACTATTGGAAGATTTAAAATTGGTTGTAAATCACGTTTTACTCTATTGTATTTTCTTTCTTCTTTAATTAATTTTTGTAATTGTCTTAGTTTTGTTTCTTCTTCCGTACGAATCCAATCTTTACGCATTTTAATATCAAAACATTTTTTTAATCGACAATAGGTACATTGACGACGTGTTTGAATATTGATAACACATGCACTAGCAAAACGACATTTTAAATCAGCCTAAAATAAATAATAAACATGATTTTAAAATATATCGTCCATACTTAATACAAAAAGAAAAGGTCATTATGATCGTATAACTTTCAATAAAAATACGCGTTTTTTTCTTCTTCAGAAGGACTTATTCTATCTATTACGCTTTTAATGAATTAAGATCGTTTACTATATTCTATAAATAGTCCTTAATGTGATAATTTCATCAAGGTCTATTGTATATCATCATACGAGAGAATGGAAAATATAGTTATAAATGAAGGTAACTCATTACCATATTTCGTAGGGCATTTCGACGAAAAAAAGCTTTGCATGATTCACAAGTGATTTGGTCAAAATTATAGCCATTTGCTGGAGCACCACAAACACCACAAATTAAATTAGATTGAAAACATTCAGCTTCTGACATGTCTGTTGATGATACTTGTAATTCTTCTAAGTGAGACTAAATTAGAAAGTGTGATAAATTTATAATAATATTGAATTTAATAATAATTACTGGGGAGGATAATATTGATTGAGTATTCGATATAATTTGTTGATCATAATTATCAGGATCTATAAGATCAAATGATGAAAATAAATCATTATAATCAACCGATTCATCAGACGAAAGATTAGTCCAAATTAAATTATTTGGTATCATAGTCGACATTGCTGTCATCATCTACAATTAATAAATATTTTTTATAGTTATATCACATTTGTTTTTCTTCATAATAGGTTGGAATGTCTTAGTGTTAGTCTTAAAATAGATGTGTTTTTTTGTTTATGACTAATCGGACGTGGTGAAATAAAAGATTCAAAGAAAATAGCAACTGACGTTAAGAAAAACCCACGATTTTCTTATATTTTAATGTTATGTTAAATATAATACACAATGTGCGCCAATAGTAAGTTTGTTTTTTCTATAATGTAAATTATTTGAGTGACAGTGCCAGTAAAAATTACATTTTCTTTTTCTCCATTTTTTCTATAGAGATGAAAATATATTGTTTTTCACTTTTGCGTTCTTATATTTATGAGTAGATGAATAAAACATCACATAGAACAAGAAGGAAAAAAAGAAAAATAGTGAGAGGTTCTCCAGTGTGTGACGATGCGTCATAGGAAATCACAAACCCATATAAAAATATCATGTCTACTAGAATAAGAAGAAAAATAGTGCAGCTGTATTTTGTTATAAAAGTCGTATAAATTCAACGAAAGATTACTCATTCGTTAATATTATTGAGAAGATATTATTTTAGTGTTTACCAGTTAAAATCGTAGTAAAAAAATATATATGTATGATCAAGTTAAATAATGATGACTAATTACCATGCACCATGCGATATTTATAAATACTATATGATGGTTAGAAACGAACTATACAGTAGTAAAATATTTCGATTTCGAATAACAATATACCAGTTATTCTACTAAACATATTAATGTATAGTTAGAAAATATTTAAGACTTATAATTTTCTCTGCATCACCAAATTGAAATCCATTCATCCAAAAAATAGGACAGGTAATGTTGGTAATATTCAGTACAATTCATTTTTTATTCTGTATATTCCTTCAATATATTCATCGATATATGTGCAGTTTGAATCCTATTGATTGAGATGTTTCATGAATGGTTTATATGACACAAAGGTATCGGTACGTAATAGTTTGAAATTAAAATTATTTTCTATGGGTTTCACAGTAGCTGACACAGTTTCTCTTATCAAGTAAAAGGTATGTAACTTGAGCCTTTTGACTCCAGATTTTGATTATAAATAGAACCTGATAAATTCTAATCATTATCACTAATTTAAGATCGATCGAGCTTAACACTTTTCTCATTCTCTATTATTGATAGCACATAACCAAGGGGGAAAAGCGATATCTAAGAACTACCCTGCACTGGTAAAAAATTGCTAGGACCCATCATAGTCATAGAGCGGCAGTTAATAATGAGTTCGTAAATAATCTATGAGAAAAATTTGACAGTGCTCTTTTCCTGTAGTCTAATCTAATTTCTAACGGTTGATTATTGCTCTCACAATAGCCTTAATACAGACGGAAACAGCATTATTTTCTGCGATTTGGAAATTCTCATATATTCTAATGAACTTCGATACAAACCAAAAAGAGTTACTCTAAAGCTCACTAGAAACTATAGAATCTACTTTTCCTCCTTACACATAACGCGGAAACCATTTACTGAAGAAAATATCAATGTAAATGGTAAATTTTTTTATAAATTAGTCAAATTGAAATTATTCTATGCGCTATTTCTATGTGTGATGATAGCTGAACGGATGCGAGATTTATTTCTTCTATTGATATATTATTATTAGAAGAACAAATTCTACATTGTTTTACTAACATTATTATCTAGGAGTCACTCAAATCCTATTAAGCTCTTGCGGTCAAAGTTCATATATGAAACTACATGATTCAAATATCACCATATTCTGGCTGATAGGTGACATTTTACTGCCTAGTTTAAGATTATCAGCTTTACTATTCTCGTTTGATATAAGTGTACTAAGAAAAAAACGCCCAATTGTCTATTCGATGTATAGAAAAAGTAATAAATTTTATTGAGAGAATTCCTGAACTACCTACATCCTCGACTTAAACTTAGAAAATAGAATCTTAATTGAAAAGATCTTTTCACAACCCAAAAAATAATAAAAACAAAAGATCTCTTTTTTACGTATTGTTTATTTTACAATATAGATAGAAACAAATATCTGTTAAAGTGTATTGATACAATAAAACAACTTAGCCTTTTCTTTTGACCATTTGAAAAAGTCAAATCATTTTACAATAATTTACCAAAGACTTTTTTCCCTGTTCATAATACAACTGACTAATTATTCAAGCATATATACATGTTTTTTTAAGCTCTAACTATTCTCCAATAATCACAATTAATTTTGAAAGCTATTGCTTAATTCACCGAGTAGATGTCATGAAACATTCATTCATTAACTAACTCTAAAGATAGATTCCATTAACGAATGCAGTTTCTCATATTTTGATGTTTGTCGTACACGATCTTCAATAGTAAGCATTAACACTTGATAACGTAGGATTTGTGTCACGATTATTTCCATTGCTTTTATCACTTCTTTTTCTTCGAATAAATGATTTAAATAACGCCAAAGTAACATTATATAATAATTTTGACATTCATATAATTTTTTTATATTTTTATATCCACTACATTGATTAATACTACATGGAGCTGATAAATTAACACTGAACATAAAAACAATTAATATTAATTTTAATAATAATGGGTGTTTCATAAAACGATAAAAATAACAACGTGTTCGATACATTTGATTATGAAAATCGGCATTGATCCACTTTGACATATGTTCACCAATACAAGGAAAATCTTCAAAGTTTTGTATTACTATATAATGTAGATGTATAAGTTTAACAATATTCGATTTTATTAATAAAACTTGATCATCGATATCTAATTGCTTAAATTCAGGTATGCCTTTATAATAATAAATTAATGAACTATATACAACATTTTCATCGTTAATAAATTGTGAAAAAGGTGTAAATCTTGTGTATGTCTTAATATGTGAATAATCAGCATAATCAGCTCCTGAATGATAAGCATTAGTAATATTATTTAATAAAGTTTGATCTTCATAACATAAATTTCGATTACAACTAAAATATTTTCCATTAAATATCTATAATAAGATCAAAACTATAATCATCATAACATCAAAATGTATACTTACTGGATTAACAAGAGGCGCTTGTTTCCACATTAGACGTTTTTTCTTTCGTACAACTAATGGAAGATTCATAACTGGTTGTAAATCATATTTTACTTTATTTAATTTCATTTCTTCTTTAATTAATTTTTGTAATTGTCTTATTTTTGTTTCTTCTTCCGTACGAATCCAATCTTTACGCATTTTAATATCAAAACATTTTTTTAATCGACAATAGGTACATTGACGACGTGTTTTAACATTGATAACGCATGTACCAGAATACCGACATTTTACCTCAGTCTAAAATAAAACATTAAAACAAGTATTAAATAATTAGTTTCTAATGATTCTATATGTATTGAACATCTTTATGCAATCAACTATTGAAAATCTCTTAGTGTTATTAAAACATAATTATAGCTGTTTAAACGATTGTATAGCTATTCAAAAAAAACCATTCACCTATCAATTTATTTCAATGGTTATTTTATAAGTGATATAATGACGTTCAATAAGCAAGTAATCAAAAGTTTATTAAAGGACAAGTGGCGTTAAGACCACTTTCTCGCCCAAACTGGTTAGGATAAAAACTATATGATTAGAATCAGCATTAAATTCTAAACAAAACTGTACATTTTTTCTCAATTTTTTGCCGTGGTACCCTTGAAAAAAACAAAAAAAAAGTTTTTTTTTGTTTTTCACTCTGATTTCATTTAGATATAGATTATCGATCATGCTGATCACGAATTTCAGGTTTATATTGAATAAAAAAGTGGTTTAAATGAACAATGGTCTATTTTAATAAAAAATATTCTTTTGACCTTAGTTTTGAAATCACTGTCTTCCGACCCTAAAAATTAGTTTATAATACTAATAACACTTTATATATATCTAGAATCAATTGTTCCATCAATTCCAAACAGATTGAGGGCTTAACAGGTATATAGTTTCAGTTTGTTTTTCGACAGAAGTCGTATTGCTAGATGCAGTTTTGAATGCTGATTCTAACCATATAGTTTTTTCCCATACGGTTTGGGCGAGAAAGTGATTTTAACGCCACATGTTCTTTACTATCAGAATTCTTTTTAACTTGATTAAATAAGATATTTGAAAAAATAAATTAATTTGCATCGTGATTAGAATATTTGTACTGATTGACCGTGATAGTAAATATTGTAACTGAGAGGATTATCGTTCGGTTGGTGATATTCTGGCTCAATCCTTTACTCTTCTATTTCTATGCTCAAATAGATTTGATCTCGAGTTAACTCATCATCCCATACTTAATAATTATTGTTCCATCTTATTTTAAGTACTTAAAAATTATTACCATATTTCGTAAGGCATTTCGACGAAAAAATGCTTTGCATGATTCACAAGTAATTTGATCGAAATTATAGCCAATTGCTGGACCACCACAAACACGACAGATCATATTAGATGTAAGAGCTTGTGTTGGTAATATTTGTACTTGATATGGGTCATTCTATTAATAAAAATGATTCATATTATATGAAATAGTCAATATTATTTGATTTTATTTACCTCATATGACGAATCTATTTCGTTTAAGATCACATCATTATTTAGATTCAAATCATCTTTATTTTCGTCATCAGAAATAAAATCAACAACTGATGAAAATAAATCCTCAAAATCAGATGACAGTATTGTATTACAATATTGACTATTCGACAGCATCAATATACACGTGCCGTTATTACTGTCTATAATAATTAAATTTTAATAAAAACAAAAATATCATCAACTATAAAACTTCTTATAATTTAATTTCTCAATAAAATTGACATCATAACAGTTTTTGTTTATTTGATTATCACCTTATATACATGGCCTAGTTATGTTGTAGCGATAAAAATAAATAAATACCTTGTTTTTTATAGTCAACCTTGTTTCCTCATTCGTAAGTTTTGTAATAGATTTCGAATACATAACAAAAACAAAAAACATCAACTTACGAATAAATCAATGGTAGTTTCGTTATTTGGACTTAGTCGTTAGATTACTACTACCATATACAGCTATTGTCGTTCGTTGTTTTTTTCTAGTTCTATGTAAATTACTGAATTTCAATAGAAAAAAAATATATGTGAAAAAAAAAGGCAAACATGCGTTTTTTTTCTTCCTATTCTGTAGGTTGTGTAGGCGAGATGTACGCGACAGAAGCTGTCGTTCGCTATTTCGGTACAAAGGTAAAAGTATCCATCAAATGACGAACAGAATAATAAAAAAAAGCAAGTTTGAAAGATATGATGTATCTCATCATTAGAAGAAAAAAAAATGTCATACATGATAGATCGTATTGATTGAAGTACATGATCAATATTTATAAAAAAAAAAAGAAATGAGTTAAATTTAAAACATAAAAATAATACTTTATTGATTTTAGCCTCCTATAATATTAATCATAATAAATATTCTTTTTTTCGTACGCTAAGTGCATATTTAATGTTGATTTAAACCGAAATGGGTTTCATGATTTCTAATTGTGTTTTATTGTACCGAAGAGAAGAATGTGTTTTTATGACGTTAATAGAACACTAAAAAAAAGAAGATGTTTTGTCAGATGTGTACTTTAGGGTAATTATAAAAAAAATGCAACAGCTTGTCAATTTACCACGTATCTGGTTTTTAATAATAAAATAATCTCTTGGGTTAAGACAAGCATTTGTGTGAGAATAACACACTCTTTGAATACGCATATTTAAAGTAAATCCATGCAACTTGATGTTTTCTTTTGACAAGCAAGTTTTTTTTATGATAATTTGACAGGATATCATCAGATTTGTGTTTTTTAATTAAAAAGGAAGACATATTTATACATTATTAAAATATATTAATTTATTTTTCTACATCTGTTACATATTAAAAATTAATTTATAGTACAGATTACCATACTTGATTTTGCTATTATCGTAATGAGAAAACCAAATTCCTTAAAGATTTTCCAAATATGTATTATATCAAGATTTGGAATTCTATTCATTTCTGAAATTCTTTCCACAGAGAAAAGCTTAACGACATATTAATACTATTGGCATGATTCACAAGAATGAATTTAATTACTTCAATCACGATAGATATTAGAACGAATATAATTCATCTAATTTTTGTCCTTCATTTGTTTATATTTACGTAATACATATTTTATTATTTTTAACATTGTCAAGACTGACATCTGTAATCATTGATTTTCATACGTATTTTCTACGTCCAAACTAAATCAATATGTTCGTTTAACATATATAGTATGTATTTTCTGTACTCTATTGAGCTATTCTCAATATAAATTGATAATGTTATCATTCCCTGTGTCTTTTTCATCACCCATTGTAATTAGTGTTAGTATTTTGACAGCTATAAGTGTTTATATTCTATTTGGACCTGAACCAAAAGATCGACGAAAACGTGGTTTGTTTTATTTTATTTAACTAATGTATATTATACAAAAAACAAAATAGGTTATCCTGGTGGATTAGTCAATTATGGAAATAATTGTTTTGCTAATGCTATTGTTCAATGTTTAGCTTCATCATCGATATTTATTCGATGGATTGATGAACATCTTCAAAATAATACCGTTGCGAAAATTCTTCTTGATCTTATTCAATCAATAAATGGTGAAAGAATATCTTATTCACAAGATTCAACTGTTGCTACATTAATTGATCATATGCGACAACCAAAATGGTTAAGTCCATTTGAACAACAAGATAGTCATGAATTTCTTTTATCACTTATTAATTCTTTAACATATAAACAATCAATACAATCAAAACATTTAGGTTTTGCTTCTTGTCTTGATTGTTCAGATGAACAAGATAATTCAAAATCAATGATGATAACTGAAAGTCCATTAATAACACCACATCCATTTCAAGGCTTACAAGCAACACAATTACAATGTACGGAATGTAAACAGAAAGTAAATATAACTCACAAAATTGTTTCTTACAGTTTTAATTATTTCGGTTTTTTTAAGAATCCAATAAGTGTTTCTCTTTTCGAAACACTTTCATTAATTATTCCCGAACGACAAGTATCAAATTCAGGGGTATGATTATATAATGATAGAATACAATTATTATATATTTGTAATTCATAGACATTGGGAATTCGACAACAACGAAATTTTACATTACAAGAATTAATTGGTAATTATCTTAAATCCGAAATGATAACGAATTTAACCTGTAGTAAATGTAAATCAAAAGGAAATTTACCACATAGAAAAATAACAACTTTTTCAAGAGTAAATTATTTATATTTTTGTTAAATTCTAATTGTATATTCTTCTCGTTTTTCAGTTACCAGAAATTCTTTGTCTACATATTATTCGTACAACATGGACAAATGAAGGTTTGCCAATGAAAAATACATGTCATATATCATTTCCTGATCTGCTTGATATGAATCCATTTATTTCTTTATCAC
Organism: Adineta steineri; assembly: GCA_905250115.1. Lineage (NCBI taxonomy): Eukaryota > Metazoa > Rotifera > Eurotatoria > Adinetida > Adinetidae > Adineta > Adineta steineri. The sequence continues at coordinate 271,871 of CAJNOI010000017.1, read as the reverse complement.
GTCTTTTACCTGCTAATATACCTCCGAGTCAAACAAATAAAAAACCGTCCAATGCTATGTATCGACTTAATTCTGTACTTGTACATTTAGGTGGTATTAGTGAAGCTGGACATTTTATTGTCTATCGACGACAAGTAGATAAAAATGAATGGCTTTCCATATCAGACGATACTATAAGAGAATGTAGTGAACTTCAAGTATTCGCTTCAATGGCATATATTTTGTTTTATGAAAGAATAAAAAAATAACTGATTTTTGCATTTTTTTTTAAAAAATTAATAGGAAAAAAAATTGATAATAAAAAAGAACAATTTATAGGCTCATATTTTATTTCTTCTGCTGAAGACGTCGATAATTAATATTCAAATAGCTTATTGCTATTTCTTTTTAATTGATTGTCTGTAAACTAGATCAGTTAATTCTGAGTCCGGCATTGTAATATGGATTCTATTTTAAAAACAATTCGAAAGATAAAATCCATCTGTATTAATTCTCATGAATTATTTTTTCTTGAAATATTTCTATGATATTCACACAATCATCTTCAATGTCGACCGTAGCTATGAATTGGATTTATTTATTATTGATTGTTTTTATATCAGTTGTTGATAGTCGTCTAGGTAGTTTTAATGCCGGTGTTAATGGTGGTGGAGATTGTGCGACATGTACAATTGTATTAGGTCTTGTTGATCATCTTACAATTGTTTATAATGATACTGCTGCTCATGCACTCGAACGACTTTGCACATTTCTACCAGGTGAATTTAAAACCTATTGTAAAGCTGCAGTAGATTTTTTAGGTAAGTCTATTTATTTATTGTTTGAATTGAATAGATTTAAATAATATATACATTTAGGACCACTTATAATCGATGGTTTTATTAAAGGAGATAATCCTGATGTTATTTGTCATGCATTAAAATTTTGTCATGATGATGCAGGTCAAGGCAAATGTCGTATTTATCCATCAAAATCATCACTTTCAGTGCCACAACGTGCTTTAAATCTTCTTCAACGACATCCAAGAATAAATTTATTTTTAACGAAATCAAAAATTTGTGAAATACCTGGTATTAAAGAAATCTGTCGAATAATTGAAAATGTTTTTAATAATCATTTACCAATGCTTGATCTTGATCAAGATCATTTTGGTACTGAAACAACATTACGTGGTAGTTCATGGCGAGGAAAAGATTGTAATGATTTATCATCACAAATTCATCCAGGTGCTCATACTATTCAAAGTGATAGTATGATTGATCATAATTGTAATGGAATATTTGGTATGAATTCAGCAACAGGAAGACCATGGGAAGACGAGTTTTGTAATGAAACACAACGTATGGGTATAGCCGTATTAGGCGATTCTTTATCTGCTCATTTTCATATTCCGGAACAATGGTTAGATGCAAGTCAATTTTCACCTGAAGCATTCGAACATTTAGGATTCATTCTTGAAAATGAACTTGATTGGCCTCAACTATCAGCAAGTACGGGTCATGTTAATGTTAGCTGGCCTAATATTATCGGTAAGTAAGATTTTCTATATTCTATTTTTAACACAAATATATATCGATATTTACATAGGTCCAACACGATCACTTTATGCTCGTCTATTTGATCTTGATCATTGTAATCATCGAGATTATCAAAATATTGCTGTCAATGGTGCTCGTAGTAGTAGTATGACTAATATTATGAAAACTTTATCACGTCATCAAAAAAATGATGTACCACTTCTTGTTATTTATTCATTAGTTGGCAATGATGTTTGTAATGGTCATCCAGATACTATTGATCATATGACAACAGTAGAACAAATGCATAAAAATGTTATAACTACACTTACTTATCTTGATACAGTATTACCTAGCGGTAGTCATGTAGTAACTACTGGTTTAGGTAATGGTAGTATGTTATATGATCTTTTACATGATCGTTTACATCCATTTGGTCGCATTGGTCCACCAATTACTTATCCTCAAATGTATGATTATTTATCATGTTTACAAATTTCACCATGTAATGGATGGTTGACATCAAATTATACACTTCGTGCATTGACTACTGATCGAGCAGTAGAATTATCTGCAGCAGTACGAAATGCTACATTTTCTTATGAATCTAAGCATTTCGATGTTGATTATCTTGATTTTCCATTTGATCAAGCTATTCAAGAATGGGAAGCTCAAGGTGGTCAACCATGGCAATTAATTGAAAGTATTGATGGTTTTCATATTAATCAATATGGACATGCAATAGTCTCGGATATTCTTTGGGCATGGTTTCAAAAAGAAAAACCACATTGGTTACCAACACTTAATCCTCATAATGCTGACATTGAACGTGTCTTTAAAGATCAAGGTGGATATTAATACTCTTTCCATAATTTAAAAAAATAAATATAATAAAAACAGACGATCTTATTTTATTATCAGATAAAAACTATATAATTCAATTTACTTCATGCTCGAATCGTGTTCGATTTCTCATCGCTAAAAATATGATTTCGTTACAGATTTAAATACATAATAATGGATTCTAATTATTGAAAAACATGTAAATTCCAGCTACTCACGAAGTATGGATCAGTACCTATCAATATTTTATTTATCTTTCTAATCTTTGTTAAGTTCTACATGAAGAAGGGAATCAGAAATATTTCTATTGATAAATATTTAGTTTGATTATTTTTTTTTTGTAGTCATGAATGTTGAACAGCTAGTTAGTACGTAATAATAATAGTTTAGAAACAAGTTTCACAATCATTGAACAGATGATTACATTACAATATGATAACTTTAGAGATAAATGTTACATAACAATATTAGCAGAGATATGCAGAACATCATTATAATTGCAAATACTATCATTACTATTCATATCATTTTGTTATCTTGAATATGTGGATGTGATTGATATATCAACCACTTACCGTCACTCACAACCACATCCTCACCTTCAAGATGATTAATATTTGTTGCACTTTGTCGAAATGAATGAAGATCTTGTATTTTCTTTTTAAGTGAGATACTGTGTGAGATGTTTATCTTAATGGTTGCGAATTTATACTATGTAAATATATTGTTCGGAAAAAAGAAGCATGAAGTGATTGTTTACATTCAATTTCAATCGACATTTATAATCTTACATTCTCCATGGGTGGTTGGTGCTTAACTGCATTCATTTCTTTTTAAGAAAACATATGCTTATTATCGATTTGTTCATATACGATGAAAAACATGTGTATTCCATTAACCTCATTTAATATCTCAATCAGTAACCTTGAAATAATAACATACAATCACTTGCGGCATTGTGAAATCATAACAATAAATTCTTATTCTATTGCTTACTGTATAATATAGAATTACTTGATTGGATTATTTTGTTTATAACTATAAAATTCTTCGACTATTTTTTCATTGAATAGTTGAATGTCATTTCAAAAAAAAAACATAAAGCTCAACTCTTATCATTTGACCTTCACTTTCTTAAACATGTATTTTTTCACTTTCGAGAAGAAAAAATAAATCATCTTATTTCACAGATGTTCGTGATTATCAAAAGATAGACACAATCGAACATGTCCTTTTACTAATGAACTGATTAGTATATAATTTGTATTATTAAGACAAAATAACTTTTCTGAAAAAAGAACAATCATTTGTCTGATGATATGAGCTTTTGACAAAAAAACAGTTAACTTCCTGTATTTGTTTATAGAACAGCTTTTTCATCTCTCTCGCGAAAAGAAAAACAATAAATGATAGAACAATATATATCTTTGTAAAGAATGAAGACATGTCTAATGAACAGAGAGAAAGTTCGTTAATGAAGAAATACGTTATCTTCTTTCATATAATCATATCATTTTTTTTCCAGTCGAAGATGAGAGATGCCAATTTGAATGAACATGCTACTTTCTTTCTTTCTATGCCGATGAATAACTTAAGTATTCTATTCGATAATTCAACATATAGCAGGAAGTGCATATCAAGTATACATATTCAATCGTGAATATACAGTCTGGTTATTATAGATAAAAATACATATACATATCTATCTTTTTCTTTAATATTCACGTACTTAAAGAGTGATGATATGCAAACATATCACCAGTACCCTTCTCTTTCGACTCTAAGTAAGTATTAGTAAGACAAAGGAAGTTCTAGCAATGTCCGTATTGAACAGATCTATCGATAGATCAAATTAGTATAAGAAAATACACCCTATATGATTTTCTTTTTTAGATATGTATACACTTCAATTTGCCATATTAGCTTCTTTTATGATTTTTATGGTGGATTCTATATCATCCATAGATCCTCCTGTTCCTATAAATACGCATAATAAAGTGCGTGGACGTTTTCGTCGTCGTGAATTTGTTCAAGAAGAAGTACGAAAAACAATGTTAAATTATATGACAAGTATAAAAGGTGAAATAACGGATGTTGTACTTGATGAAATGGTTAGCTATTATAATAGTCAAACATCAAAATTATACCACTTAGAAAAAGAATTAGTTCATATGAAAAATTCATCATTATCAATTTTAAATACGAATAAAACATTAAATGATTTAGTTGAAGGTATGTTTAAAAAACAACATTCATTTGCATCGAATATATCATTTATGGAATATAAAATACAAAATTTAACCAATATTTTGAATGTTTTATTAAATGAATTAAAACAAAAACCTATTCAACATGCGAGAAGATTAATTTCAACGAAAAGAAATTTACAAAATGATGATATACCCATAGGTAAATTGTTTCGAATTTAAATCAATTGAATTTCATTTTGCTGTTTTAGATTGCGATGATGTTTTTCGTCAACAAACATCGTCTATTACGGAAGGAATTTTTCGTATAAAACCACGTTTTTCATCTGAATCATTTAATGTTAAATGTATATTTGAAAATAATACAGGTAAAATTGAAATATGAATATGTAGAATTTTTATATGTCATAAATAGGATGGACAATTATTCAACGTCGAATGAATGGTACAGTTGATTTTTATCGTGGATGGAATGATTATAAAAATGGTTTTGGTGATTTAGAAACAGAATTTTGGTTAGGAAATGAAAAAATTCATCAATTAACAAAACAAGACAAATATATGTAAGTTTTCATTGAGAAAATTTTTAACAGACCGTTTCATGCTTCATAAATTTGACATTAACTAATTGTTAAACAGAAAGTAATGAAATATTAGTAAAGTTTGAAGATGAAAATCATATTGTTTTTGAGAACTTTCATGCTTATTTTTATGTCATATCAGTCTGATTCAATGAAAAAGTGTCGGTTACATGTGCAAGAATTTGAAAATTGAATCTATTTTAGACTTCGAATTGATTTAAAACCATGGGATGCTTCAATTCATATTGCGCAATATGGTGAATTTGCTATAGATAATGAACAAGAAAATTATAAATTAAAGATATCTCAATTTCATTCAAATATATCAACAGCTGGAGATTCTCTTTCATCCTTATGGGATAATGCAAATGGAGCATCATTTTCTACATATGATCATGATTATGATAATTTATTTTATGATAATTGTGCTTTAATTTATCATGGTGCATGGTGGTTTACTAATTGTTTTCAATCACATCTTAATGGGATTTATGTTCGATCACCACTTGCACTTCAAAATACAGCACGAAATGGTTTACATTGGAATACATATGCATTGTATCATTCAATGAAAGAAGTAACAATACGTATTCGACGACAAAATACATTTTAAGATGAATTAGTTTACCTCTTGTTCTTTTTTTCATGTATAAATAAAGTTTTTGAAGTTTGAAATTGTTGTTTTACCCTACCGATCCAATGAAGTGGAACGAGTTTCATGTCTGAATTAATATTATACAAACAGAACATGCTCGTTCAAATCACAACAGTGGATCGGCAGGTATCCACTTCATACCGTATTCCTATCTCCACTACAAAACACACATGTTACTGTGTGCAGCGTCTCTAAAAGAGCCGAATGCGTAGCCGCTAACTGGAGACAAGATGGTAAGCGAAGTGGGCCTGTCAACCCGGTAGAAAGAAAAAAAAGAAATTTAAAAATAACATCGTAGAAGAAAATAAAGAAGCGGTGTACTACCAACGATCCAAGACAAATCTTAAAAGACCATCGAGTCGCATGGAGCCACCGCGCTTACTTAGTGAATGAAATATCGAGTCAAGGTTTCGAAGTAAGCGGTAAGTGATCACTCAAAAGCGAACGCTACTAGGAACGTTCGTGTCTATTCGAGTATATGATAAAAAAATGAAAGAAAGCAATGCGTATATATACTCATCGACAGAATTGCATCACCAACACACAATACCGCCCCTTTACACGTATCGCTAAGTGGTGCAATGAAGAAAAACATTCAAGGGTAAGAAAAAAAACCCCGCTATTTCACCATCGATACAAAATAAATACTTGCATCATCATAGAGTAAAAATAATGTCACAATTCTTTAATAGAAAAAAACGACATTTTTCCTTTTTTCATTAAAAAATATATATACAAATCGTTGTGCAAACAAAAACTTGCTTTTTTGTTATCTGCGCTACATTATGAAAAAAATTACTACTGTTTGAATTTTGAAACCTTTTAAAAATGTTGCTTATGCCTTTTTTTGCTAGAATAATTCATAACTATGTGGATCATATTCACGACAGTCTTATAATTGTATGGATGATACGTCTACAAGAAATAATATATCGTATATCGATTTTTTTCGTGAAAATACTGAACTCGAAACAATCATATAAAATCTAGGCAATGAAAAATATATGTTATTTAAATAATGACTTAAATAAATTTTATAGATTAAGAATTTTAAATGATGATATATAAGATCTTTTTTCTATTGCTTAGATAGAACTATATTCTCCTCTATTCTTGAATAGATGTCACTATTAATATAAAAGAGAAACATTTATAAAAGAAAAATAGAGGTTCGATGAAGTAAACATAGATGGTAAAATAAGGATTGAAAAATGAATAAATAGATGGCATCATAAAAAAAGAAGAATTTGTTATTATTTATATCTAAACAATTGCATTTATTCTCATCAAAATCAATGTAATGAAATGGTATTCTTATTTATCAATCTCCAATGAGGAGAATATAAAATGAATTTTTTATTGTATGTTTTTACATTTAAATTATAAAAGAAAACATATATTTTTTTGTTGTATCTTTAGTCGACAACATCAACGTACATTTAAACCTCATCGAAATATACCTGAAGGTATGTAGTTTTTCGGTTTCGAACAAAAACTTTCTATATTTTTTTGTTTTATTTAGGTACAAAACAACATGATTTAATGAGACATGCACAAAATACCTTAGGAAGTGGAAATCTACGCTTAGCTGTACAATTACCCGAAGGAGAAGATCTTAATGAATGGATTGCTGTTAATAGTAAGCAAAATTTCTAAATACAATTTTGTTTTTATTTATCTAATTTTATTTTTAGTTGTGGATTTTTTCAATCAAATCAATATGCTTTATGGTACTATAACAGAATTTTGTACGGAAATAACATGTGTATTAATGACGGCTGGACCTAAATATGAATATCATTGGGCCGATGGTCAAACAATAAAAAAACCTATAAAATGTTCAGCACCACGTTATACGGATTATTTAATGTCATGGGTACAAGATCAACTTGATGATGAAATGATATTTCCATCAAAAATAGGTGTACCATTTCCAAAAAATTTTCTTTCAATATCAAAAACAATTTTAAAACGTTTATTTCGTGTTTATGCACATATATATCATCAACATTTTAAAGAAGTTGTTATGCTTAAAGAAGAAGCACATTTAAATACATCCTTTAAACATTTTGTTTATTTTATACAAGAATTTTCCTTAGTTGAAAAAAAAGAATTAGCACCATTACAAGAATTAATTGATCGATTAACAACAAAAGATCATTAGTGAGATATATACATATATATATTATATTTCTTTCTTTTGTTCTAGTCAATGAAATTATTAATGTATCAAAGAAAGAAGCAAAATTTTTTTGTATATTTGTTTACAAATGCATGTCACACTCATTTGTTCTTTTGTTTTATTCTTATATACGCGATTGATCTGATGTTTTTTTTTGTATGTTTGAAAATAGATGATTCGATTGTTTCTAAGAAATTCTTTTTGTTTTAATGGTTAGACAAAAAGTAATGAAATTAACGTTTTCAACTAACCCCATATATTACTCAGTAAATGGACATGTATGTGTTGAGTTCCATATCTGATATTATTCTTCTGATTTTGTAAAACTTCCATTTTTTGTTTTTCTTATTTCAGATGTCTGATATTGACGATATGCATTTTTGTGTCTTAAACAAATCTCATAATCATCTATTAACTTATGGTGCACTTGAACAGGTTCGTCTTATTGCTCTTCGTCATTATTGGTTGCCAAATTCAATAATTCTACATATACAAGATGATGATTCTAAGTATGCATTAGAATTTTCTTTAACAACATCAGATGAACATTATTATTTATATATACCATGGAATGTTGACGAACTTTCAGTTCAATGTCATATATCATGTCGAAAATTAGCCGATGATGGTTATGCATGGACAATACGTATGCTTGATAGAATATTAAGATTATTATGTGATCATTGTCCTGGTTTATTTCAACTTGAATATAAAAATGGTTTGTTTGGTCGACAAATAAATCGTTCTATTATCTATAATGGTCTTACAAATCTCTGTCCAATGGATTATAGTCATTGGAAACAACGTGTACAATTACAATATGATCGTTTAAGTCCAACAAGAACAACAACAAGTATATTATCCGATATTGAACAAACAAATAATGGAAATGAATATGGTATACGTTCAATTAAATATCAAACACTTGGACATGGAAAAATACTTAATGAATCTTGTTATGATTGGTATGTGTGATTTTATGCATTAATGAATTATGGGAGTAGATATAATATATATATATTTTCTTTCATTATTTCATTCCGATGAAGATGTTTCAAATAGTAAACTTAATCAATTCTTTGTTGCATTACAATTGGATTTATTCTTTTTATGATACCTTAGAATCACATTTCTTTGGTGTTATTATTAGAATTCCAAAATAAAAATATTGTCAGATGATCGAAAATAAAGATATTGTAGATATAAATTTGTCCTATATTTTTAGATATAATTTATATTATTTTGCTTTTATAAAAACCAAATGACGACTCCTGTACGAACAACAACAACAGTTGAAACTAATCAATTAATACGAGGAAATCCTCCAACACTCGTACTTGAATTAAATAATCCAATTGAAACTGGTCCTCGTGTTCGCTGGACAGAAGAAACAATTGATAATGAACATATGAATAAAAAGAAATCCAAATGTTGTTGTGTATATACTAAACCACATGATCCACAAACAAATCATGATGAAACAACAGACGATAATGAATTTGATAATTGTCAACATTGTCGATATCATACGGAATCTGATTATGCTGCTAAATCGGAAGAAAGACAGCCTAAAATTAAATTAGTTGTTGGAAAATCGCATGAATCTTAAATAAAAAATAAAAAATAAAATAATTTATTTGTAATAATAGAATCTCTTTTTTATTTTTATTTTTTAGATCATCTCGTTGTTTTTCTTAAACACTAAGAAAAGATGGGTCGTGTTCGTACAAAAACCATTAAAAAAGCTTCACGTCAAATTATCGAAAAATATTATACAAAATTGACGCTTGATTTTCATACAAACAAACGTGTTGTTGAAGAAATAGCAATTATACCAACAAAACGTCTTCGTAATCAAATAGCTGGTTTTATTACACATTTAATGAAACGTATTCAAGCTGGACCTGTACGTGGTATATCAATTAAACTTCAAGAAGAAGAACGTGAACGACGTGACAATTATGTACCAGAAATTTCAGCACTTGAACCACAAACTATAATTGCAATTGATCAAGACACCAAGGATATGTTAAATGCATTCGATTTTAAATCATTACCAAATGTTGATGTACAAGAACGAGATAATCAACCAAATCAACAACAAGGTGGAAATCAACGTGGTGGTCATGATCGTCAACAAAGTGGATATGCCCGACGTGCTGGTTTTCAATAAAACCAAGCAGTTTTAGAAGAAAACAACACGAGAAAATAAAAAAAAAATCAATCCCGTTTTATTAGAAAAAATAATAACAATATAGCAATATAGATTATATGATATATATGCTTGATTGTTTTTGTTTTGTTTTGTATGAAAATCATTAACAAAAAAATAAATGGGATAAATCTATCTATAAATCTTTTCAATAAAAATATCAATTCTATTTAGATTACTAAATATTTCAAAAATTGATCTAAGTGAGTCTGAAAATGAATACTGGTTTAGTCTCCTTTATCATGATTATTTCATTTTTGGAAATAATATTCAAATCATTCGAAACAGATAAACATGCGATTATCTTAAATCATTTTTTATTTAAACATAAAAATATTATTTCTTATTATGTATATATAATTTTAGATTGCAATGTATCTAACAACAGACCTATCTAAAATTAATTTAGGTCAAATAAAAAAAAATCCTTTTCAACCTGGTTCAAGTACGGTTGATTGGTGCGAACCAAATTATGTTGTTAGTGAATATATTGCTGAATTTTGGAATACAGTAAGTACATATAGAACAAAAAAGTCAAACTAAAAGTACTATCTACTTATCATTAGTTTAAACATATAAAAATAAATAAGCATGTAATAACAATTCAATCAACTATGAAACTATGTTTGTATTATAGGCTAACATACTAAATATGTGGGTTAAAGGTAACTTATTTCCGTTTTGAAATTGCTATATATTTTTTATACGTATGAATGCATGCTCATTTGTTTATTTTTAATTCTCCTGCTTGCTATTAATAATCGATTAGTTCCATTTATTTGATAAAGAATTTTTTGTTTTCCTATGATCATAGTTGTTATTAGTTCAATTTGAATATTTGACTTTTTTTTATTCAGGTATCCAATATATTCTTTTTCTTGATACCACCAATAATGATTTATCTTTTCCGGCCATATTCAAAACGTGTAGCTAATGGAATAGCAATACTTTGGATTTTATTGATTGTGATTGGAATTGGTTCGGTTTATTTTCATGCAACACTTAGTCTTGTATGTTAATAATAGATAATGAGAATTTAAAAAAGAGAACGATTCATTTTCTAGGTTGGACAATTAGTTGATGAAATATCAATTTTATGGGTTATTACAGCTGGTTATGCATTGTTTTTACCAGATGTTTATCTACCACAATCATTTCGTGTTCAACGGTACTTGAACGTTTTTCTTTTGACATATATTTTAAATATTTCATATTTATTCACATAGGCATCGGTTTGTGTACAGTTGTATTGTCTTCGCAATTATTATAACTGGCTTGTCATTTGTTTATCCATATGCAAATGCATTTGCTCTAATGATTCTTTGTTTTCCAACTATTAGTTTTATTGTTATTCATCTTAGACGGTATTGATTATCTGATATTATTGTTTTAAGAAAATTAAAATTTGTTTTTTTTAGAAGTGACAATGCACGTATAAAACGTCTTGGCCTTCATTGTTTTTGTTTATGGGCTATTGCAGTTACAATATGGATATGTGATCGAATGTTATGTCCATTATGGTTATCAATATCATTTCCTTATTTACATGCATTTTGGCATGTATTAATATTTTTCAGTAGTAATGAGGGTATTGTTATTTGTGGGTATTTAACAATAAAACAACAAAATCCTCAAGCAAATCTTCATTTACATTTTTGGCCTAATGAACAGTCGAATTGGTTTACATTACCATATTTAAAATTTCATGATGACAGTGATGATGATGACAGTGATAATATATCAACAAAATCAATTATTTAATTTTTTTCTATCAAATTTCTATTCTTCTTTTTTTAATCCTTCTCTATATTATTGTATTTCGTCCATCAAGTATTCCTGTGATATTCACATGTATTATAAAAGAAATTTTATTCTACTCTTCTAATACAGTATTTCCTATACGCTCAAATTTATTCGTCCACTAATTATCGTTTTCCGTATTTTTTTCTATTTGTAAACTATTTACTAATTAATTCGTAGTATAGTATTAATATTTAGTATTATTAAAATAAAATAATGAAAATTCAATGACAAATATAAAATTATTTTGATTTAAAATATCTTAATAAGCCGTTATTTGTTATTATCATATGAGTTAGATAAGATCATATGAGTTAGATAAGATCATATGAGTTAGATAAGATCATATGACTCAAGATATTTATAACATGACTAAGCGACGAGTATGATTTCTATATCACATTTTACTATTTAAATATATGAAATTGTATAAAGACGAGATAGTATTTTTAACTTCATGATTAAACTACAAATGCTAAATATATTTTCCTACATTTTATATCATGCTATACAGAATGAATTTCCATCTATCGAAATTATATCCTCAAAATATGTAATATAAAATTCTCTACGATGGTGAAAGAAAAATAAAGTAAAATGTGCACTATGCTTCAACTTTTCGCGGTGACCGGACAAAATGTCGCAGGCGTATGGCTCATTGAGGGTGAGGGTGCATCGAATATTCACATCCCGCGTACCTACATGGCCAGCATCAAACGTTTACTAGCAATTCATTTTGAACCATAAAATGAGCTGCGACGTTTTGCCCATGTGACGTTCCATCCTAGCGCCAATATTGAATAGAAAGATTTAATATCAACCGATTATTTAATCAAGAAAATCTTTGACCTTACCATTGTAAAGAATATTATAAGATATCTTTTGAAAAAAGTCCAATACGCAAAAATAAATAACAGTCTGAATTTTTTTGTATGAAGATTCTTCATAATAATTTATTTTGAATTTCAGAATCACTCAATATTTTTACGAACTTATTTACAATATAAAAAAAAATCAAAAGTATTAAATTGTACATGTATTACCACTAAAACATCCCCCGTTAGTATTAGCACCAATTGTCTTTCGTTTAGATTCCAACTCAATAGTTGATCTTGATTTAGGAGTAGGTTTATGCGATAATTCCATTTGATTTGTATGCGTGACTAATGTTTGTGTAAAATCAAAAAAGCATTTTTCTACATTTTCATTTGTTTTTGAACTTGTTTCGAGATATGATATTTGATATTTATCAGCATAAGCTTTTATCATATCATAGGTAATCATACGTCGTGCTTTTAAATCGGATTTTGTACCAATGAGAAAAACAGGTGTTTGTTCTGGACAATATCGTTTAACTTCTTCGAACCAATTATGAACATTACGAAAACTTTCAACATCAGTTAAATCAAAACAAATTACAACACCATTTGCATTACGATAAAATGATGATACAACACATTTAAAACGATCTTGACCAGCTGTATCCCATATTTGTAATTTACAACGTTTTGTATCGACTTTGATTGTTCGAATTTGAAAATCTATTTAAATAACTAGAGATATATACACTTCCAAATCAAAAATTAAAATATTTACCAACACCAATCGTCGCTACATATTCAGTTGAAAAATAGTCATGAGCAAAACGTTGTAAAATTGTTGTTTTTCTAAAAGAATACAAATATTGATAGATGTATAAGAGTTTATGAGCAAAATATACATACCCAACTCCACTATCACCAATAATTAGTATTTTGAATAAATAATCAAATTCATCATCAGTTGTATATTCAAATGTCATGATTTGCTGTTAATAGAATGATCTGTGTTATATAAACTATACAATTCGTTTATATAGGTTCTGTAAAACAGACACGTTAACTTACTTGTCTACGTGGACAGGTGACTGATGAGTGACTCAACATGTTGAGTCACTTACATAAAGTTTCGTAATTTTCTTCTCAAAATCTTCTTATATTTTGGAAAAAAAATCTGAAATCTTTGGTTTAAATCTTATCGCATAATACCATAATGATCTATGTACAAATATTGTCATTTCTTTATCAATAAAAGCTCAAATACAACTATATAGAATACCTATAAACTGGCATTATAAAATAATAACAACTTGCAGGTAAGATGAGTCATTGAAATAAATTCTTTGATGTATGCAGTTGACAGTATCCTGACGAAAAAACATTTTGTCGTTGTTTGCTTATGTCATAATTCTTTCTATTGAATCAATGAATTTATTTATGAAAGAAAATTATTCGTGATTATAATTATTAAGCACATGAATAGGATGTGTTCTTTACGCTACTTTCGAGTAGGGTACGGCAATTTCAAAAGAAATGGAACCGAAAACCGACCCGGAACAACTCTTTCCTCATTTCCACTGACCGGAACCGCGGTTCTGGGTAATTTTTGCAACCGCCGTACTCTACTTTCGAGACTTCGCTATTGAAGAACTGTATTTGAATGTTCTTAGTCATTATTTCAACATTATAATGATAAAATACATATTTATTTTCATTGTAAAAATTGAATTCTTCTTTGTAAAAAAAAAGAGAATCAGGTTTATTATATCATCGAAAAGAAAAAAGATTTCATATACACATAAGAGAATTTTTCTTATTTACATTATGTATAATAAAATGTCTTTTTAACATTAATTCCATACTCTCCAAGAACATGTGATAAATCATTAAGTGTTAATGTTTGATTTGTAGATGTTACTGGTTTTTTCGCACTAGCTGCATTTGCTGATGAATCTGTGGTGGTAGTTGTTGTTGTTGTTGTCGCTGCTGCAGTTACTGCTGGTTCTGTTACTGCAGCTTGAGTAGTCGCAGTAGTAGTAGTAGGTAGTGCTGCTGCTGTTGCTGGTCGGTTAGTGGATTTTTCACGTAGTTTATGTAATTGATAACAATCATTAACAATATCTTTAAAAGAATATGAATTAAAAATTCATTTCAATTTCATTTCATTACCAGACATAAATTTTTGTACAGAGACTGAAAGTAATTTAACAACTCGTTCATCATCAGTTTGTAATCCACATTGTCTCATATAAAATTTTGTAACTGTATCTGGTATCACAGGCGTTAATTGATCTAATGTTGCTGTAAATTGATTTAATTCATTCTCATCAATTAATGTTTCATCATCATTATTTGATAATGATGTATCTTCAATACTTTCAGTCATTTATCTGAAAATAGAATTTATTTCTTAAAGAAATGTGTTTTATATAAACTACAAAAAAAGAAAAAAGAACTAAAGTTTTCATTTTCTTTTTTTTCTAACACTATGTGTAGAGATCAGTTTCTATAATTTGTTTTCATCAAAGTACAAGACATCGATCAGCAAGAAAATAGAGATGATACCATTGAATACCATGATAAACAAGACCGGAGATCATTGATACGGAATGAAATAAATTAAATTTATTGTTTATGTTACGATATTTATGATCATCTTGAACTAATCTTTCAATATCTTCACTTGTCTAGAATAACAAAAAATACCAATGAGAAGATTATGAATGAAATAATAATTTACTTTAGCTGCTTGTAAAAATTCAATATTATTTCGATCTAACATTAAATTTGTAACCAATGGATTAAGAACAATACTATTAACTTCAGCTGCAGCTAATGCAGCAATTAATGCTGTACCCTATGAAAATAATTATAATTTTTTGGTTCGTGTTTTTGAAAATTTAACAAACCAAATACATTGCTTCTTTTGACCATGTTTTAAATGGATGACGAAGTAAAAATGTCCCTAAACTTAAACTAGCTAAGACAGCTGATGAAGAAAAGTAGACAGTTGATAAATGCGATTGAACTGTTGCAAATTCATGGCGTGTTAACATGCGTTGAACAGCTCGACCTAGTTCAAATATATTTATTTTGACGAGAGAGAAAAAAGTTAATTTACCATGAACAGCTGTTATCCAGAAACTAATACCAAATCCACCAGCAACACCAAGTAAATGTAAAAATGAAACATTTGGTGATGATGGTACTGGTTTATTTTGAGCAAAAGCATATCCAACATAACCTAATGCACCAAGTGATGCAAGAAATGATGGAGCTAAATACCTAAATAAAATAAAATCTTATTAAAAAAACGAACAAGAATTAATTTAATAATTACCAAGCTTGTGGCCAGGTTTTCTTATAGATATCATGAATAGAATCTTCGATTTTGCTTACTTGTGCGCCCATTCTCTGATTTTAATTCCTTATAAATGCGAAAAAATTGATTTCTAAAATATATAAAAGATGATGAAATAGAGTACTATGTATAGTTTATTTTTAGCGCCACCTTTAGTGTAGTATCACTGAAAATAGGTTTCAATTGAAACTACTTACTACTACAGAAGATCATTATATGTATAGAAATGGATCCTCTATAAAAAAAAATTCCATAGTTTACCTTGATATCCATTCTATTAAAAATAAATCGGATTGGTCAAGAATAAAACCAATAAGAATTGACCCTCATAAGAGATCATCACGATACAATTCAATTATATCATAAATCAATCAAGATAATCGAGAATGTTTTGTTGTCAAACATAAATTATACAAAAATAATATTCTAGATTGTAAAAATGAACTTTCTTGATCTTGCAACAATGGAAAATTTAATAGAAAAAAATATTCTTAGAAAAGACATTAAATCTTGTCTGGAATTGAATAGCATAGAACGCAATTGTAACTTTATAGGAGTAATAGTTACTAACTCTACGCAGAAGACACTTTTTTATCGTTCAGATGTTTATTTCTTTCATTCAACTTTGAAATAACATCTAATTAATATCATTTCCTACATTTTAACGTCAAGAATTATATGAAAAATATAAAACTCGTTCTACTTTTTCTTTTATTTAATCTAGATTACTATTCGTCCAGGAAGATTTAAATAGTTTTCATGGATCTGCAATTAAGTTTCTACTCAGGTGATTTGGTTATAATTATTGACGAAGAATCGATTCAATGAACGATGAAACTGTTATATCATTACTATATTTTGTCATATAATGAATTATGAATTTAAAAATAAAAATCTCGTATGTCATTTTATAAGAAAGTCGATAGCACATGCATGGGGAAACATTCAAAATATAAACTGATAGAAAAAGATTCAATATATCAAATAAATTAGACATCTACAATAACAAACTGTATCTATCGTTGTTAAAGACAGTTTTCTTGCGACTGATGCTTCATTAGAAAAGTAATACGACATAAACAACAAATGTTTTGTTATTAGAAGAATTATTCTTATTAATAATGAATGTAATTATTGATTAAATTTGAGAGAAAAACATCATTTATATACTATTCGAAAGACGAGCATTTATAGGTATGTTATTATTGAAAATATCTATGACATGTCTGGGAATATTCTTATGTATTAACTTAAATTTTTTTGCAAAAAAAAACTGACGGTCTCTTGACTAAATATGTACATGTATCAGTTTTCTTTTCATTATAATACATTGTTATCCAGGCCTTAGTACTTTATCGATAACATTCATATGCGTCACGATGCAAGATCGTGCATTTTTTCCCTTCTCTCTACTCTTAATGCGTATAAAAACGAACGCCCAAATATATATGTACACATACTTTAATGTACCATACTTAAGTAATGCATTGAAAGAGGATTAACTTTATTTAATACAAATACGTTAGTTACGCATGAGTGACATGCTTTGTTTTTCATTCCTATCTTCTTATTACATTAGAAATAAATGACATCATTCAAAAAAAGAAACTTTTAGTTATATTTCTTATTTGTTTTTACTTTTGTAGTTACGTCGAACTCAACTAATATTATCAAACAAAATTGATTCTTATAAAACATTTGTTTGTTTTTCTTTATTTCTATATTAAATACATATGTGATAAAAGAAAAAAATCATTAGAATCAATTTTTTCTTTTGTAGAATATGCTTCGTCATAACTCATCATTATCTTCAATGAAATATATTTTAGTTACTGGTGGTGTTATTAGTGGAATTGGAAAAGGTATTATTTCATCTAGTATTGGTACTATACTTCGTTCACATGGATATCGTGTAACATCTATTAAAGTATTATAAAGATAATAACATTTTTTTCCTTCTCAAAATACAATAATTTATTTGATTTAGATTGATCCATATATAAATATTGATGCTGGTACATTTTCACCTTATGAACATGGAGAAGTATTTGTACTTGATGATGGAGGGTAATTTAATTTATTTATAATAATGAATATATAAAAAAGAGTATTTATGACACGTGAAGAAAAAGAAAGTATGTCAGATATGATAGCAGATGGTTTATGTTAGGAATGTATCGAGATTAACCATTTGGTTGTTGATAGACATATATCTGGATTTTATTTTTATAGAAGAAAAGAAGATTTCATGTTTGTTTTTTATTTCTAGTGAAGTCGATTTAGATTTGGGTAATTATGAAAGATTTCTTGACGTAACATTACATCGTGATAATAATATAACAACTGGTAAAATTTATCAATATGTTATTGATAAAGAACGTCGTGGAGATTATCTTGGAAAAACTGTACAAGGTTATTGAAATTATTTGTTTATATTTAATTGTAATTGAAATTATTTCTATAGTGGTACCACATATAACGGATGCGATACAAGAATGGGTTGAACGTGTTGCACGTATATCTGTTGATGAAGATAAAGCTGATCCTGAAATATGTATAATTGAAGTATGAAAGAGAAGATATTCTTTGAAAGAATACGACTAACTTTTCTCTTTTTTATTATTAGCTTGGTGGTACAATTGGTGATATTGAAAGTATGTCATTTGTTGAAGCATTTCGACAATTTCAATTTCGTGTAAAGAAAGAAAATTTTTGTTTGGTTCATGTCAGTCTTGTTCCACAAGTTTGTATAATGCAGATTTATTTATTTATTTGTAATCATTAAATTCTTCTAGCCAAATTCTAGTCAAGAACATAAAACAAAACCTACACAACATAGTGTAAAAGAACTTCGTGGATATGGTTTAACACCTGATCTTGTTTGTGAATGTTTTTGTGTTTATTCATAGATAAATTTTTGTTTTCTTCTTACTAGATTATATGTCGTTGTGCAACACAAATGCCATTATCAGTTAAAGAAAAAATTTCAATGTTTTGTCAAGTTGAAAAAGAACATGTAAAATACCAATGAAGAGAAATATTTTTCATTTTGATTAATTTTTCTTTTCTTATAATTCAAGGTTATTTGTATACCTGATGTTAAAACTCTTTATCGTGTACCAATATTATTAGAAGAAACTGGTGTTTTTAATTTTTTATCTACACGTCTTCATTTAACGCAAAAATCGAATTATGATCGTTCACTGATGATAAAATGGCGAGATTTAACAGAACGGTAAATAAAATTATATATTAAATAAAAAGAAAATAAAACAAAGAAAATACATATAATGAGACATATAAAGATTATCTGTATTATTCGCCTTAGCAATAGTTGTTGTATTAGTAACAACCGTTAAATTTGTATGACTAACAATACCAGCAGCGCCAATACCGAGGCCTAATCCCAAGGCCATACCAGCAAGAATACCAGCAGCAACAACACCGACTATTGCTAATATTGCGCCATTACCACCACCGCCGCCACCACCACCTGCACGTCCTCCACTTTTATAGGATGGAGTAGGAGCTGAATATTGATATGGATTGAGTTGAGAATAACCCGGAACTGGACTATTCATTGTATTATACATAGTATACTTGAATAACGTCTAGTAGACGATAAAAATACTAATAATGTTACGCTAATAGTAGACTTGTATCTTTTATTATTGTTATGCAGGCATACTGAGATGCTATCTTTTTATCTTATGAAGCGTAACGACTATCTTCATATGTATGAAAGAACAATATATGGCCTTGTTTTTTATAACGTTGTTTACTATATGAAAAATTATTATTATTATTATTATTATTTCTTATTTATAGCATTGAACGACAACTTGATGAAGTTACTATTGCTCTTGTTGGAAAATATACAGCTTTAGAAGATGCTTATGCATCTGTACTTAAAGCACTTAATCATGCTGCACTTTTTTGTAATAGAAAATTAAAGATTCTTGTAAGATTAAATAATTTTCATTACTAGTTTTTTTTCTTCATATAAATCAATTCTATTTAGTTTATTCATGCAAGTGATTTAGAAGCAAATACACAGAAAGATGACCCTGTGAAATATCATGAAGCATGGCAACAACTATGTAGTGCACAGTAATTAATTATTTAGCAATGAAAAAATTTACTCATTATCGAATTTTTGTTTTTTTCTATCAGTGGTGTCCTTGTACCAGGTGGATTTGGCTCACGTGGTATTGAAGGTAAAATAGCTGCGATTGAATGGGCACGAACGCAATCAAAACCATTTCTTGGTATTTGCCTTGGTCTTCAATGTGCTGTCATTGAATTCGCTCGACATGTTTTACACTACAAAGATGCTCATTCAGCAGAATTCGATAAATGTGAACATCAAGTGGTATGATTTACGTCATATACATATTTTTTTTTCTATTCTATTTATTATTAGGTTATTGAAATGCCTGAACATAATCCTGGAAATATGGGAGGTAAATCTTTTTTTATTGAGTTATTATATAGAAAATAAATAAATTGAATTCTTTTCTAGGAACAATGAGATTAGGTCGTCGAACAACTCATTTTGTTAATGATGATAGTATTGTCAGTACGTATCATATAAAAAAGTTACTTACAAAGATATTAATCAAAGACCTTCAATATATAATTAACTGATGATGAAGGTTTTCTTTAAGTCAATATATAGAGATATTTTTTTACGTGAAAGAGAACGATTAGTAGATTTAAATTTACTATTACTATGATAAATTCTTGAATATTAAATTATTTGTAGAAAAACTTTATGGAAATAAGGCTTCGGTTGATGAACGTCATCGTCATCGTTATGAAGTTAATCCAGCATATATAGAAGAATGTGAAAAAGCTGGAATGAAATTTGTTGGTAGAAGTGATGATAATGAACGTATGGAAATTCTTGAACTTGAAAGTAAATGCAAACATTTTTTTTTGTATAAATTCAATCATTTCTTTTTTCTAAGATCATCCTTACTTTGTCGCTGTTCAATATCATCCAGAATATATATCGCGTCCATTAAAACCATCTGCTCCATACTTAGGACTTATATGGGTAAATAATTCATTTCTATTAAAATTGTATTACATTATTTTCTTTTTATATTTATTAGGCTGCTTGTGGTGAATTAAAAAACGTTCTATCACATGTTGCCAAAGAACAATCACCAACAGATATTTCCGCAAAATCTCCCAGTCCTTTTTCACATGTCAATCTATTTCGTCATACTTAATCTGAAATTTATTGTTTCTCCTACATACATCTCATTATCTTTATTGATGTTGATACATCTTTATATTGTTAAAGAAAATAAAATGAATTTGCTTGCCGGTGGATAGCTTTGTTTAAGAAAAATAAGTACTTTCTAAATATATGAATTGTACTCAGATTAATGGAATTTATATCTTACGGTTTTTATTAGATAAATAAATCTTATTTTGATGGTTGCCATAGTTACATTCATTTAGTTTGCTCTACTTTATCTATGATTACAAAGTATAACCTTTTTTTAACTTTTAATGCTTTTAGGGTTATTTACATTTAGTATCAATTGTCATCTCTCTTCTTCTTATGTATACTTATAAAACGAAAGAAAAACATTTAAAACGTATGACCTTCTATTTTTGAAAGTGAAGTGCTTGAATTTAATTGCAAAAAAAAAGAAATTGAGTTTTGATTTAAATAAACATTCGATGCAAATTTTTTTTCTTCTTGTGAATATCAAATCTGTTCTAATGTAATATGACTTCATTTACTTTTTTTTTGAAAAATGATATAGTCTTTTATTCATGTTGTCAGCAATAGTTGTTCTTTGCCTTTTTTTATTTTTATTTGATTTGAAACTTGAAGATAGAACACACACTCCTACAAACACACTCAAATTTTTTTTATAGTCCATTTAAAAAAATCGAGGATAAAACTTGTCAAATATAATAGTTAATCTATTTATTTGGCGCGTTTTTCAGGAATACCACGTGCAGTTAGTTCTTTATCAAGTTGCATTGCAGCACATGGTCCTACACAACAAGCTGATACAAGACAATCTTCTATCAAACTTCCCTATAAAAAGAAAAAAATCATAAAATTCAAAATCGTAAAATATAGATATACTTTAATCTTGTAGGCTGCTCGAACTTTTGTACGAATTGCCATTAATGTGCATGGATTAACACAGCATGTTAAGATATGATCACCTTGACGATCACTCATTTTAGCAACACAACATGGAAGACAAAAGCAAAAGAGAGCCGCTAAAAAATAAAATAATTCCAATTGATATATACTGATTATAATTTTACATACATTGTGGACATGGTTTAAATGAAGCAAAAAGCTCGTTACTCCAAGCGCCATTATATGGGTATAAATCACCACCGCTACCTGGTTGTTTTGAAACTGGATGGCTATCATATTAATAGATATATTTTCTCATTGCATGAATTAAAGATAAAAATCTATCATACCTCATTGTAACAGTAGTTGCTGTTGGCGAATAGAGTAATGCTGCGAATGTGTTGTAAGATGTGTATACGTTACTCTTTTATAAACTGAAGTTAAATATACTGCACGCTTTTTGTCTACAAACAAATGTTGTTAAGGTAGAGAAATACACAAATCGTTTGGTTACTCTCCTGTTAAACAAGTAAGTAGGGGGAGAGAGAGAGAAGAAGAAGAGAAAAAGGAGAAAAACTGTCGTAAGGTAAAGTTGCTTTATTTCATCAACGTCATACTGTTTTCTTCTCTTATTCAATATTCACAAAAAAATATCGTTCCTATGACAATGATTGAATAAAATAAAAAATCACAGAACGGATAGAATGAGACATAGAAACATAGTAATTACATTGACAACCAAACGTAGAAAAAATTATTCTTAGTGATCTGATTGGAAAAATGTATGTCATTTAATCGTTATATTGATTTGAATGATCAATTCGAACATGTTTACTCTTGTTCGTCTTGGAAACATCCCATAAGCCTTGTGTTTCAAGTTCATTTGCTAGTTGCGTTGCTGTACATGCCATACAACAATTTGATGCCCAATAATCTTCACAACAAGAACCCTAAATAAAAGCAAAAATACTATTCTACTTTTTCTTTTTTGTAAATGTTATCGTCGAACCTCAATGCGTCGTGCTGTTCGTAGCTTTGTTCGGAGATAAGGTAATGAGCATGGAAAACAACCAATAATACCTTTTTCACCCATATATTTCGCTAATTTGTTCCCCATACAACATGAACAAAAACATGCAAAAATGCCTGAGTATTATTAAGAGAAGAAAAAAAAAGTAGAATAATAACTAATAGGGAAAAATATTAACTTTACATCGACCCGTTGGTTGACATGAACAGAATTTTGTTTGCCATTGTTTATCAAAATCCCATACATTATGTGGATTATATTCGTGTTTCAATACAGCTGGATGAATATGTTGTGTAAGACTAAATAGGATTAGTTTATTAAAGTAATATAGAAATATTTCATAAAGATCTCACATAGTTTTACTCATGTCCTTCTGTTTTTTTTTTATTGTTTTTCGTTTTTATCCCTCTCTTCAACTGCAATGTAATACAAATGTTGTTGTTGTTATTGTTGTTCAATTGATTTATTTTTATGTTTGAATAGAAATGAAGAAAAAAAAAATAGTAAAATAAGATGATTACAAGAATGTGTTTGTCGATGCGTGATTCAAAAATCTCAATTGTTTTAGCCTTAATAACTACAATCATTGTATTTTTCCTTTTTTCTTCTCCTTTTTTTTCGCTTGTGTTGAGAATAATTTACATTTTTATTTCATATGTTTTCAAAAGTATAGAAAAATAATAAATTTAATTAAACAAAGGTACGAATAATGAAGATATATTTATTTTTAAGGCTTCAATAAATGAAGCCACACGAACACTATTGAATATGTGATATAACAAAAAAAAATCATGTTGAATGAATGTTTTTATTCTTTTGTAGCTTAGGAATAAAATCTCATAACAAATATTAACGTCAGAAAGCAGTAACTATATACAATGAGTGTTCTTTAAATCTTGCTGTTGTTTTTTTTGTCGATGACGATATATAAGTAAAGTAGAATACGAATAAACTGGAGGCAAACAATCGATCAAATAAAAAGTTCTTTTTTTTTATGCAGACAATGACCTGAAAATTTCAAGAGATTAAATAACAGAAAAAAAATGTTTTGTATCAAAAATCGATCCAACTAAATGATTTATTTATTTTTTATGATTTAAGTAATACAATATGAATATTCTTAACATGAAAATATACAGAATACATCATAAATTTTTTACTGTTTAATAGAGTATAATATTTCTCGTTTAATTGTGATCAGATTTTGCTGCTTTCTAATCAATTTCAATTATTCTCTACATGTCATATCAACATAACTAAATATATACGATTAGAAAATAGCAATGTTGTGTAGTAGTAACATAAGAATATCTGTAAAAAGGTATTTGTACGTTGTATTCAATTTATATAATATAAGACAAGATTTCTTCTGTCGAAACATGAAGTCAATAAGAAATACTGAAGTGAAGTTGTGATAAGCAAAAAGTGAGTTTTTACTCACACCTTCATCCTCAACATGTTTAAGCATTTGATTAATAGGAGCAGAGGCAGACTTTATCTCAAATATGTGTTTTTACACAATGTGATTTATTATTATTCACAAATAGTGCATTTATATATGACGTAGAAAGAGATGGAAACAACATTTGAACATATGTACATCGAAATATACATGCAAATATAAAAAAACAAGAAGATATAAATGATTTTGACGTCATGTCATCATCTAACACCCATTTTCTCTCTCTCTCATATGTGCTCAGAATATTTAGTTGATACTATTATTAGTGATGAAGCCAGAGATGAGGACTCAGTCTCTCCTAGCAAATTTTAGAAGATTCTTAATTTATACTGGTTAAGTAAAAATCATTTTATTTCCTAGACGAATCCAAATGGATCTATTAACTGAGCCTTCCTAACTCGAAATCCTGATTCCGCTACTGAATTTTATTAAGTTAGAGTAAGACATAATTCAAGAAGTCAAAATTTATTCTTTATGAAATAGAATCTAAATCTTGATTGTATACACACAAGTTACATTTATTAGTACGCGTTATTTCCATTACTATCCAAATCTTCTCCGCCATTTCTTGATCTCTCATAATTAAATATTCATTTTTTTCGAAGAATAAGCATTGAGTGTAAGTTTTAAGTTGAGACTATTGTCTTCCACTACAGATAAAATTAGAGTTATACACTTTATACCATAGCAAGTGCGCATTTGATATTATACTGCCCACCAGACTGCGTTGAGAAGTTTTGTTTTCTTATCTCTGAAAAAATAACTTTTTTTTGTTGCAGTCAATAATGATATTAAAATATTGAGCCTCTCTGAGATTATATTTATGAATATAAATTGTGAACATGTCTCTATTAATCATAAAAAAATCATTTTGTTTGCTCCAGCTGTAACAAGAAAACTTAGTGTTTTTTTTCCTTAGAAATCATCTTTAGCAGCATATGAAAAATATTATTTTTTTCTCATTACATAGGAATTACCTTTTCAAAGAGAAGAACTTGATAAAATAAATCTTCATTTGAACTATAATTACATTACTATTTTGCGTTAAAACTTATCTTAGTAACAAATAACAATATCTCTTCCTTTCTTCTACTTTGATATATCTAACTGTTCTTTCTTTTTATTATTGACAATATATAAAATTAATTTTATGTTTACAAACATAATATCAATTTCAGATCATTCATCATTCGTAGAATACAATGATTTTAATTGAAAATTTCAAATTATGTTTAACTTTGTCAATAATCGGACAATTATCTGGTAAATAATCGATTTTATTATTTCTAAAATGAATAATTTTTGAAATTTTCTTTCAGGTCTTTCGTTTAATCAACCAAAGTTTTGTCCAGCAGCAACTTGGAATTCATTAGGAACTATTTTTGCTGCATACGATATAATTCATGGGTCACCATATTCTATATTTATTACAACTAATAATTCAATTTATGTTGTTGCTCATGCAATACCCAACATTTATATTTGGTTGAATAGTTCTGTTAATCTAACCATGACAATAACAGTACCCGGCCTACCTCTGCAATCAATATTTGTTAAAAATGATAATGAACTTTATGTTGAACGAGGATTTTTGCCTACACGTAATATCGAGAAATGGATATTAAATACAAATCGTAGTACTGTTGTCATGAATAACATTACACCATATCCATGCTATAGTATTTTCATTGATATCATTAACAACTTATACTGTTCACTCGATCAACGCCATACAGTTGTGAAAAATTGGTTGGATGATGACGATACAACACCAATGATTGTAGTTGGAAATGGGTTTCCTGGTTCGACTTCGAATACCTTGATTCAGCCAAGTGGACTTTTTGTTGATGCTAGTCTTAATTTGTACGTGGCTGATTTTGGAAATCACCGGATTCAAATGTTTCCACCAGGAGAATCACATGCTATTACTGTTGCAGGTGCAACATCATTAAATATTACAACTAGTCTTAACTATCCAACTGGTGTGACAATGGATGGTGATGGTTATTTGTATATTGTTGATTCTAATAAGAATCGCATTGTTCGAGAAGGATTAAATGGTTTTCAATGTATAATTGGATGTGTTGCTTCTGGTTTAGCAGCGAATCAATTATCGGGGCCACGTGATATGGCTTTTGATAGTAATGGTAATATCTATGTTGCTGATTCGCGTAATAGACGGATTCAAAAATTTTCCTATTCGAAAACTTCATGTGGTAAGTATCAAATCATATTGAAATGAATATAAATCTAGATAGATTTGTTTATGCGATGAGAAATCTATTTTTAATAATATTTTGTATTTTAGATCCAATTACGAATGTTTCTTTAATAACATCGTCACGAAGTATGTAAAGTTTCTATATAACTATCTTCTAGAGTATTGATCACTTACTTCATGTGTTGTAAAATGTGCCACATGTATACAGTTGATTTTGAATTACCGTACGCAAAAACCGTCAGTATACAGAAGGTTAAGGAGAAGGACAATGGAAGCTAGACTGTAGATTTAGAAAGAATTCACATGTAAATCTTCAAAATAAGAATTTCTTCTTCTTCTAGTTTGAGAATGAAATTGAGTTTATTTTCTATCGTTAATGCTCTTACGGATTAGTCTCATCAATAATGGTGTAATTTGAAATCGTTGGATGGATAGACAAGCAGTTTTATTTCGTTTGAAAAGATTATTGTCGACTTTGTTTTTCTTTAAAAACCAATGAAGAACGACTGAATTGAAACGGACAGCCTCAGATATTTCATTATCTTATGATGCTTAGTAGAAAATTGATATTTTCAAAAGGAAATATTTTTATAGAAATAATTATATTAAAATACTTTTTATGACCAACTATTAGAAATAATTATTCATCATTGTCACTTGATAAAATTCAAACTACTAACAGACAGATCGCATTATTTATTGCTTACTAATTGATACAATTTCTGAATACGCTGAACTGAATTACCATCTACTGTTTTTGATCGATTATTCATATATTTTATATTAATTCCTCATGTCCATGAAATTCCAATATGTGCTGTCTATTAATAGAAATCCTGATAACATTTCAATGACGATAAATAGATATCTGCTATTTTTTTCATTCCAAAGATGATATAGAAGACTTAAAATTATAAAAACGAAGTTTTCCGTACCATTTTTTCGCACATAGAATCCTAAAAAACTACGCTTTCTGCTATAAAATGTGTTCCCTTTTCTCTTACTAACTAGCACTTTGAAAAAATCTCTCTAAACAGTTTTCGATTTTCATCCAAAATCATCATAATATTTACATATAAAACAATATACATGCACGTTGCAAATGCTTGTAGCTAGTCTTTTGAAAGACAGGCCTAAACTTCAACTTCTTTTTGATCCTTTAATTTGTACAGTTCAGCCGTCAGAACAAAAGAAAACCAATCGTTGACAAAATTAAATCTAGTTATCTCTGAGTGTGATCCATACTCATGAGTATGAGTATGAGTACGCATCTCTAGTGAAAGTGACTAATTATTATCGTCTTCTTAAAATCTTTTCTATTTCGAATGGCAACAGCTTTTAATCAATTTTATTTCTTTTTTAATCAAAGAGTGCGTCGATTGTTTGTGTTAAGAATCATTTTGAAAATTTCTCTTAGGTCCTTCGTTTAATCAACCAAAGTTTTGTCCAGTAGCAGCTTGGAATCCGTTCGGAAGTACTTTTTCAGCACTTAATATAATTCGTGGGCCGCCACATTCTATATTTATTACAACCAATAATTCAATTTATGTTGTTGTTCAAGCAATATCTCACATTTATATTTGGTTGAATAATTCTGTTAATCCGACCATAACAATAACAGAGTTCTCCTCATCTCCGAAATCAATATTTGTTCAAAATGATAATGAACTTTATATTGAACGGGGAACTTCGCTCAAACGTACCATCGAAAAACGGATACTAAATACAAATAGTAGTACTCCTGTCATGGATATCGCTGCACCATGCTATAGTATTTTCATTGACATCCTTAACTACTTATACTGTTCACTCGATCAACGCCATACAGTTGTGAAAAATTGGTTGGATGACGACGATACAACACCGATGATTGTAGCTGGAACTGGAATTCCTGGTCCGACTCCGAATACCTTGATTCAGCCAAGTGGACTTTTTGTTGATGCTAGTCTTAATTTGTACGTGGCAGATTTTGGAAATCACCGGATTCAAAAATTTCGATCAGGAGAATCACATGGAATTACTGTTGCAGGTGCAACATCATTAAATATTACAACTAGTCTTAACTATCCAACTGGTATTACAATGGATGGTGATGGTTATTTATATATTGTTGACCAAGGTAATCATCGCATTGTTCGAAAAGAATTAAATGGTTTTCGATGTATACTTGGATGTACTACTTTTGGTTCAGCAGCGAATGAATTATCGTTACCACGTGATATGGCTTTTGATAGTTATGGAAATATTTATGTTGCTGATGCGAATAATCTACAAATTCAAAAATTTTCTTATGCAAAAGTTTCATGTAGTGAGTATTGGAATATTTTTAGATCAAGATAACTTCATTTATGCGATGAGAAATCAGTTTTTAATAATATTTTGTATTTTAGATCCAATTACAAATGTTTCTTTACTAACATCATCACGAAGTATGTAAAGTTTTTAAATAACTATCTTTCATATTATTGACGAAAAGTGGAACAGAGGGGAGACTGTAGATATACGAGACATCGCAAGAGGGATAGAATGAAATTCATGCGGCTTGTACTTGAGGGTGTGGGTGTGGGTGTGAATAACAGCAAGACACAGTACGCACATCCACAACCACACACATTTTTTTTTAAATTCTTTGTTTTTACACTGAAACTATAATATAAATGGCTACAGAACATGCATACCTAAGACGTATTTATCTACCGCCGCTCAACTATACAATAAACATAAATCCAATTCTACCAGTACATAATTTGACATTTTCTTCAAGTCTCCTTAGTCCTCTGAGTCCCCTTAGCCCTCTGAATCCCGTTAGTCCTCTTAATCCATTAGTTCCCTAGTCCTACCCACCTTAGTGTGAAATCGATTCTATTTATTTTACTATATTCAATTTGAAGTTAAATAGGCCATTGTGTGTAACGAGAGAAATACAGATGTACAATAAAAATCTCTTCATGTGTCTTTGATCGACTTGAGTTTATAATCTAATTCAATACAGGTCAAGTCTAACTGATCTCGACTTATCCATCTCTATCACGAAGATCAGTACACCACGATACCATTTAATCCTCTATAATATATGGTAATATCGTATTGATATAAATTATTGTATAAGTAGATTGTCGAGTTGTCTATTTGATTCGTCACTTACGTGAATTGCAGACGATTGTTTTCGGAATATGTGAATAAACTTGAATTTGCTATAAAATCAAATTTTCGATGAACTTGGATTGTCTGTGTTAAGAATCATTTGAAAATTTCTCTTAGGTCCTTGGTTTAATCAACCAAAGTTTTGTCCAGCAGCAACTTGGAATTCATTCGGGGCTATTTTTTCAGCAAAGAATATAATTAGTGGGACGCCAGATTCTATATTTATTACAACCAATAATTCCATTTATGTTGTTGCTCAAGGAACACCTAACATTTATATTTGGTTGAATAATTCTGTTAATCTAACCATGGCAATAACAGTACCCGGCCTACCTCTGCAATCAATATTTGTTCAAAATGATAATGAACTTTATATTGAACGAGGGACTTCGAACAAACGTACCATCGAAAAATGGATACTAAATACAAATAGTAGTACTCCTGTCATGGATATCGCTGCACCATGCTATAGTATTTTCATTGACATCCTTAACTACTTATACTGTTCACTCAATCAATACCATATAATTATGAAAAATTGGTTGGATGACGACGATACAACACCGATGATTGTTGCTGGAACTGGATTATCCGGTTCGACTTCCAATACTTTGAATTCGCCATACGGAGTTTTTGTTGATGCTAGTCTTAATTTGTATGTGGCTGATTATGGAAATCACCGCATTCAAATGTTTCCACCAGGAGAATCACAGGGAATTACAGTTGCAGGTGAACAATCAATAAATACTACCATTACTCTTAAAAACCCAACTGGTGTGACAATGGATGGTGATGGTTATTTATATATTGTTGACCAAGGTAATCATCGCATTGTTCGAGGAGGATCAACTGGCTTTCGATGTATACTTGGATGTATTACTTCTGGTTCGGAATCCTATAAATTGAAGAGACCACGTGGCATGGCTTTTGACAGTTATGGAAATATTTATGTTGCTGATTGGGGTAATCAACGAATTCAAAAATTTTCTTATCCAAAACTTTCTTGTAGTAAGTATCAAATCATATTTTTATTCTTCTCTAGCTGCGACTGTGCGTTTGCCGATCTAGTTTCTATCTGCATACTTCATTAGGACTTTGATGAAATCATCACGAATTGCATGCAGTTCGTACATAATCCTTTGAGAGCATGAATGAGCAACGGAATGTATGTTAGACTATAAAAATAGGAAGAATTCAGTCGTAAAAGAAGCCACATATTGTTTGGAAACATGTTTGGCTCGCTAATTACGAAGAAAGAGTTTACATCTAAATCTTCAAAATGAGAGTTTCTCGAGGAGTATTAGATATTTTGTGTTAATGCAACAACAAAGTTTAATCTTTTCTTTTAATTAATTTCGTTAAGAACCAAGGACAACAATAACACGTACAACAAATACACCCGTGGTATCACATTCAACAAAGGCTTTGGCTGGATATTTAATTCAATGCTTGATGTTTTTTATGCTTTATATTTAAAAACCTTCTTTAAAAGAATATTTATTCTGCTTCTTTGTACATGCTTTCTATTTGTTGTAGTTCATTTTAAAAAATAAAATTCAGTTTTAAAGTAAAAGAAAAAGGAAAACGCGAAAGGAGAATTATTTGAATTTGGTTCATCTTGAAGATATGAGTTTTGATATATGAAGGTGAGATAAACGAAAGAAGAGTGCCAGGAATGCTGTGAATATGAGTGTTATCATAAATGGTTATCAGTATATCGCTAGCCACATTCTCTCTCCCATCGTCACTCATCCTTGCACAGCAAAAGAGAAAGAGATTATATATTTTACTAAAGCGAAGAAGGACTGATGATTCATTCCTACTGTTATAAACACACTCATCATATACGTTCATGCATTATCCCTGATTAATATTTGCTTTTTCTTTCTCTTTCTTTTTTCTTCTTCCATGTTTTAGCTTATTAGTCATAATTATAGAATTATGAAAAGAAAAATAATCTTTTATTTTTTCTTTAATGTATATATAGTTGAGACTATATGAAACCAAATGGTCATTCTTCTCTTACATTTTTACATTCTGAATATTTACATTAACACACAAAATAGTCAGAAATAGTTTATTCATTGCAAATAACAAAACCTTCAAAAACATATCAGCTTGTACGCGTAACGTGTCACTTCAGTGGTGAGAGTTCGAAATAAAAACTTTGAGAAACCGTTGTCACCATCTTGTAGAACATAGTCGAAAGTGTATAAAAACATATTTTGTTTAGTGAGTAGGTGCTTTAAATCAGATTTCATAATTGACGACAGAGAGATTACTAATAGACACAGAAATTTTCTCTATTTGGACCGTGAGTTCATCTGACACGTATACCCTAACGGTCTGATATATACGAAGTTGATTAAGACTAATTAAGACTACGCTAATAGATGTATCTTTTCCTATAATAGCAAATTTTTTATGTGCTATACTTTTGGATATCGAACCCAATCAAAACCACGCTATTTATAACGTCATCGCGTAACGAAAAATGAATATTGTTTTTTTTTCACCTGTTGATCTCAATTTTTTTTTTACAAACAATAGATAACTAAAGCTAGTTTTTCATGGGCTATTTGATACATGCATTTTTGTCTGAAAAAGATTGCGTTTTGAAATAATTTTACGTAACACGATGACGATTTTTACTGTTTTCTACGTTTTTCCGTATATTTCAAAAAACGTATTCAGACGATGATTTATTAGCTAAAATCACTATAAGATATGTGTAATCGTTCTTTTCATTGATTACTGACTGATTGCCATAAGAATAAAGCTGATTGGTCTGATAAGTATATTGTGTTCAATTAAAATTAAGTTACTAATCTAAATCCGCTACCGTTTCTATGATCTATACGTGAGGTTGAGAAAACTTAAAATTTCAGTTAACATTTTTTTTTGATGATTTATATATGGTTAGATAGAGCTCAAAAAACTGCGTAAGAAAATGTACTGTGAATTTTTTTCCTTTTTGTATATTTATGAAAAACCTCAAAATACTTAGATCATTCTATACAAAACGGTCTCAGTAACAGAGCGATCTCAGTATTTTGAAGTTTTTGATTTTTATACAAGAGGAAAAAATATTCAAAGTACATTTTCTCACGTAGTTTTTTGAGCTCTATCTAACCATATGTAAATCATCGAGAAAAAAATGTTAACTGAAATTTTAAGTTTTTTCGACTTACGCATATTACTATACATATTAGTCTAACTAGTTTGTCTTTTTCACAATTTTTTTGCATTAGAAAAATCAAAAAACACAATGTTTCACATGTGTATACTCTAAGCGATAGAATAAAAATAATATCTTGCCTTCGCAGAGTTGTTTATATTAAAAAATGAAGCATAGAAAAAGGACTACAAAAGTCATCATCATCGCGTTACGAGGCCATCATCGCGTTACGTTAATCCAACCGATCTGTTTTCAAAATAATAAGTCGATTCGAATAATATTTTTTCTTCATTGCATACCTAAAACTGTTGGCTACAAACCGTGCATAGAACATTTCCTTACATTTAGTACACATTCGCAGAAAAATAAAGAAGAATCACGTTACCCTCAACTTTTTGGTCCTTTTTCGTCATCGCGTTTCGGCCTTCATTTTTCCATTTATTCCCAAACGATTCACTCCTGTGAGCTGATATTTTTAGGAGATATGAAGGTAATAGAGATATACGTTTCTGGAAAAAAGAAAGTATTTTAGTTGATATCATTCTGAAGAAAAGTAAAAAGAAGTGGGCCAAAACGTCATCGCGTCACGCGCGTACAAGCTGATATGCATATTTCACTGATGATCAAGTTTTACTAATGTATTTACAAATTTTGAATTGGTGTGAATGAAAAACAAAATGGTTATTTTGCCAAATTAATTTATATGAAGTAAATCAAATGCAAATAGAAAATAAATTCATGATACTTCTCTGGGAGAATTTCGGATAACATTCATATCGAGAAGGGTGTGGGTGGATGTTATCTTCTCATCCACCCCACACCCTCTATACATCCAACACATCCACACTGACATACAAACCCATCCATATACACATTTCTTTGTCTTAAGTATTATTCTTACGATTGTTTATAAAATTTTATATTATAACAAATATAGTATTTATTGATAGATTCTCAAGACTTGTAATTTTTTTAAAATAATTCTTCTGATTAGAAAAATGCAATATTGTTAGTTCGTTTTAATTATCTGAAAATGAAGGTCGATTGCAAGAACACTTTTGAGGGAAATATCCAGCTAAACAAACGCTTTCATAATTGTAATTGCACGCTTTGGCTGGTGTGATACCAGGTCGAGTTTTTAGTAGAAGACGACGAGCTGTTTCTTTACCACTTTCATTATCCTAAAGTAAAAAGTGATATACAGATAGAGGGACAATGTCGTAGATAACCTTATATTTTAAATATAATTGCATCGATGCTTTGGCATCTTGAGTAGCTAGATGACCATTTCCGGCATTCAGATCAATACCTAATAATGTCGAAGCTTCATGTGCTAATGAGAAACAACTAGACGAACAACAGGTTTTAGATGATGAGCTGTGAAATATGTTTACCTTATAGACCCATAGCGAGCATTGACTGTTTTAAACCAATCGCTAAGATCAATAATTTGTGCATAGTGTACATCTTTCTCAAGTTTTAACCATTCGATATCATTTTTAGGGCTTTGACCAACAATAGTTGTCGTTGCATCAAACAATGGATGAATCTAAATAATAAAACAATCATTATGTTGATGTTGCAAGTACAATTGATTCTATACTTCTTTTAAAACTTCATCGAGAGTAGGTGCTTGCAGAAGATCTTTCATTCGTAAACCTGTAAACGGATACAGATCGCTGACAACTTTTTCTGTTGGATTTATTAATGACGTATATATAATTTGACATTGTTCATCCACAATCGCCACACTACAAGGAGCTCGACCATCATGTGTATGAC
This sequence comes from Adineta steineri, assembly GCA_905250115.1. NCBI lineage: Eukaryota > Metazoa > Rotifera > Eurotatoria > Adinetida > Adinetidae > Adineta > Adineta steineri. The sequence goes on along the minus strand of CAJNOI010000017.1, from coordinate 236,760 downwards.
TTGTAGCCACACATTCAACATCGATGGAAAGTATACGAGAATTCGTCGCTGTCATGTTAAGTATAAGCTGTTTCTTCGTAAACTTGAATACAAATCCTGGTCCTTTTATAGTTTCGATCACTGGGTTTTTTTTTCGCTTCTTCTAATGAGTAATGGTGACACATTATTACGTGCGTGTTGTAATGTGATGTTCTGTCATGACGTGTTTTTGTTTTGTAAATATCGCCACAGCGAGGTTTCTTGTGTTCTGTCAAAAAACAATGAAAAAAACTGAGGTTCAAAGTTCGGTAATGTCGCAAAATCTAGAAAAATTCACTGGTATGGATGAAGCAAAATCAGGCCGATTTTTTGCTGTTCAGCTCTCGTTATGACTTAAATCAATCGTGCCATTACTATTAAACTGAATTGGCGGATAGTAGTGTGTCGCCTCTTGATCATCTCCTTAACAACTACTCGAGTAATGCTATAAGAAAGAACATCTTATGTCTGATTAATAGACCGGCGACGAATTGGTGTAGGTGTCCCTCGTTGATCTAAAGAGAGCACCGATGCCTAGACCGACACCCACATCCTCAAGACGTATGTGTACATAAACGCTTCCTTTTTTTTCTATATACTTGCTTGTCGGTTTTTGTTTTTGTTTCATATCGATTCATTCTACTCCAATCCTTTTTTCCTTTATACTGGTTTTTACCATCATATCGATTTATTTCCTATGTAATGGGTATTTTACTTATACTAATTCTGTGTTATTTCCTTTTTCTATCTTTATACCAGATTTGTAATATTTCTAAAATACCAGATTAATGACTTACGTCAGAACTTTTCAAGGAATATCCATATTAGAAAAGAGATAAAAAAGACCGATTTGAATCGACTTTTGCCTGTTAACTTATTAATTGTACGTATGAAAGATAAAGTTAAACTATCTTAAGGGATTTGAATCTGAATATTAGTTGATCATGGTACTGTCATTTCCTTTTTAATTGATTAATGAGTTGAAAAACTATTTCAAATTAATCAAATAAAACATTTGATATATTAGAGTTTTAATCAATTTTAAATATTTCAAACATTAATGATTTAAAAATAAGACCGAAGGAATTTTAGTTTTTATTTACCGTAAAATAAAAGAATAAAGTCTCCGAATTATTTTTATTAAATAATTAAACTTAAAAATGAATTGAAAATATTTAATAGAATTATTATTAACAATAACACTCAGCTCAATCAATTAATCTTCTATTATAAGTAATCATAAAATTCCTGTATAAAGTTAATATTTATTTGGAATAAATTATTGTTTCAAATTAATGTATTTCTAAAGTATAAATTATGTAAGGTCTATAGATAAATGGAAACATTTTATTAGAAAGAAAAAATTGAATTAATAATTTATGATAGATTTAGAAATGTTGAATAAATATCTGTCATGAAAAAGAAAACCAAATTAATCTAATTGGTTTTGATTAGAAAGGAAAACTTTCATTGCACAATTTTGTTATTGTTCAGATGAATAATTCGTAAAAAAAACCTATTTCAATTCTTCAAAAGAATTGTTTTGTTGAATATATGTTTAGTGATCCTCTCATTGTGAATAATTCTATCGATATTATTTCAAAAGAACAACATTATTTTTTATTAGGGGATTAATGTTGTTTTTAGAATACAAATTATATATTATAAAATATTGAAAAAAGAAATTAGGAATTATTTTAATTACTAAAGTTAATATTTAAGTTTTTCAATTAATTTAAAATTTTAACAATTGAGAAATCAGCTGAAAGAATTTATTCATATATTGTAAGTTTTGAATATTAATCACAAAATTTTCTCTGTAAAATATTTATTTTACTTTCATAAATCATGATCGATAAAGGTACTAATTGGATTGCAGACGAAAAGAAAAAGATTACACGCGTACCCACACCCATACACCCTCAAGATAGTGAGCATTTAACTTATCAACCACCCATATCCACACCCTAAAAAAATTTAGGAAAATCTAATTCTTTTTCACTCGAAAACCTCATTTTGATTTTATTCTCACCAGTAGAAACATCTTGAAAGAAAAAAATATTAAAAAAAAATTGTCAAGCAGTTTTCTTCTCAATGATTGATAGGCAAAATTATGTTTCTGATGTGCTTTCAAGATATTTTTGAGCTAATATCTCCAGGAGTGTGGATGTGAATTTAGTGAGGATACCAAATAATAATAAGAATTATATCCAAATCCTGTAAGTAAGAGCAAATCGAAATCTATATGCAAACTGTACACAGGTCAGCATAGTTTACGAGGTAGAAGCTGATTCATCGATCTGATGTATGGTGATCCAATATATCATTGAAAGATTTAGTACTATTTTATATGTTGCTTATAATATTTATTTTTCAATAAAATATGCTGCTATAAAATGAAAATAATGATAGAAGGTAAAAGCTACATGTTTTTGTTCAACGAGACATAAGCGAAGTAAAGAACGATGAAAATTTATTAGCGTGGATAAATATAAGTAACTAAAAAGAAGAAGAAGAATGTAAGTAGTATATTCATTGTCAGCTCTCAGTTGTTGCCATAGCCGAATATGAATAATTATCGGCATCCATACTCACACATCTTCTGTATCTTTGCACTCGGTTATTACCGTTATCTGCCACATATAAATTGAATTGACTATCTAGTGTTACTCCAAACGGTGCATTTAATTGAGTAGCGCTTGTGCCAGACGAACCAGTAACGCCCGCAATTGTAGTAGCCTCAGATTGACCAGGCAAGAAAAATTGAATACGATGATTGCCTGAATCAGCTACATATATATTTCCATATTGATCAATTGCTACACCAATTGGATTATTTAAATGTGTTGACGAAGATCCGCTTACTCCACTACTGCCAGCAAGAAGTGTCCAACTAGTATCACCTATTACCCAACGAACTACACTATGTGCATAATAACTGGCAATTATTAAACTATTCGTCGATGAATCCAGAGTAAATCCGCATGGATGCCACAACTGTGTACTGCCCGTTCCTGCTCCATTTCCACCCGCAACTACAGTGCCTGACGAAGCACCTTTAAGATATTGCATGATACGTTGATTGTCTAGATCACTGATGTACAGAGTGCCCGAGCTCGAAACAAGTTCAATCGCATTAGGACGATTAAACTGATTGTTTGCACTTCCAGGGGAACCTGAAGACAGATCGAATTTAATGATGTTTTATAAAAAAATGCTGTTACTACCACATTTTGTTTTTATTTTATTCTGATAATAATATCTAGTTAGGAAATAGGAATACGATATTTGAACTGTTTATTTACGTGTGTTTATATTATTCAAAAAGACTATCGAATTGTGAAGCATTATTTTTACTATTCTACAGACTTGGAGACAACATTATTCCAAAGTTGTATCGCTGCGATTTTAAATAGCAAGACTGACAAATTATATACTAAATAAAAGCTCGTAAAAAATGGGATTTCATTCAGTATAGAATTTGTTAATCTTGCTATTTGAAATTATAGCGATACGTCCCTGGAATAATAATCCCTCTAACTCTATATTAAATTACTATTGATCTACTTATCGATATAAATGACGAGTGAATCTGTCGACTTTTCTGACCTAAACATTAAATTTTAAATACAAATACGTGTTTTCTCCGCCGTGTTCATTTTACAGGACAATTTGTAAGAAAGTTAAAAGATGTGAAAAGCTTTTTGAACTGTTTTTATAATAAGAGTAAGAATGTTCAATGAAGATCAAAGCTATAAAATAATTATTTTATGGCGCACTTTTCAGAAACAAGTATATCATGTTCTGAGTATAATAGAGAATAAACTTCTTTCATTTTTCTTACCTGTCCCAGCGATCATCGAACCAGATGATGCACCACTTGCCCAGTACATCACTCGCTGATTGAATTTATCGACGATGTACATATTGTTGCTTGAATCGATTGCAAGACCGGGTGGTGCATTAAGAGTGGTAGAAGAAGCACCCGATGTTCCATCTGCCTGCCCAGCAACAGTTACACCTATTGAGTCCCCTATAATCCATTTTTGTATTCGATGGTTATCCACCTCAGCAATATAGAGAGCATTTGATGAATCAATTCTCACAACGTAAGGTCCCTTGAGCAGACCTGCGCTTACTCCTGATGTACCGCCAGCATTGCCAGCGACAGTCGTGCCTGTAGAGTTCCATCGTACTGTAGAAGCTGTAGCTATGATAAAAAGAATTTAAAATAGATAAATATGAAATGTTTGAT
>CAJNOI010000017.1:174661-232387 GCA_905250115.1 Adineta steineri | reverse complement strand
AAAAAAAAAAAGAAAGAATATATATTAATTATATTGATATGCATATGGTTTCTGAAAATTAATGTTATATATATATTAAGTCATTTTATTCTATCAATATTGCAAAGAAATTAAAGTTATGTTATAATAAAACTATATAGAATTAATAAGAAGAAGAAAAAAAAAGAAACTAAAAATTATTTGAATACCTAAGTTACTAATTGTTTTCATGTATATGTATCAAGGGAATGAAAGAGAGAGAGAGAGAAGAATGAGTTATCTTAAAATTTAAAGACCTGCATTTCGAAATTCTGATCGACTTATAACACCATCATTATTTGTATCAACAGCAGAAAATAATGCATCAGCTACTCCACCATTTGATGAGCCATAAGATGATGAGTCATATGATAATGAGCCAATTCCTCCATAACCAAATCCAGAGATATCACCACCACCACCACCTGATGAATAAGATGTTGATTCATAGAATGAGGCACGATTAGCAGCACCATTAGCACCACCACCACTAATGTTAGAAACTACATCAATTGCACCATTAGTATTACCTTCTAAATTGAAAGCACCAGTCGATGATGAAGACGAAAATTCAGATATGTTAGAACTAACTGCATTGGATATAGCAGGTGGTGACTAAATAGATTTATTAGTTTAGTAGTATAGTACCAATCATCAATAACTTACAATATCTTCAACTACACCAGCAGCACGTGCTTGTTGTACCAATGTTTGTGAATCGAACAGAGTTGCTCCATAACGTTGAATATATTCTTGAGGATTTTCTTGTGTAACACCAAGACGTTGAAATTGTCGAATAACACGAACCTGTGGTGCTTCATATTGAATGATAACATTATGTGGTCTTGCATAGGCTACAGCTGCTGCAGCACGTTGAACAATTGTTTTTCGTTCTGCTTGAGGTCCGTAAGGAATCCAACGTTCAATGACAATATCACCTGATCATAGTCAATTCCATAAAAAAAATTTTTATCAAAAATAAAAGATCTTACGAGGTTTTGGTGGAGCTGCTGGTAAACGTTCGATGACAACTGATCGAGGTGGAACTGCAATTGCAGCCAAATTTCGAACAACTAAAACAAAAAAATTAATCGATGCAAAACAGGAAAATAACGTCGTCTTTTGTTTTTACCAGTTTGAGATGCAACAACTGCAGGTGCTGGAGGAGGTTTTTCACGTAAAATAAGTGGAGGTGCTTGAGGTAAAGGTGGAGCTTGTTGACGAACTCGAAGTGGAGCTGGTGGTGGTGGTTGAGGTGGTCGTACTTCTTTGATAATCAATGGCTAAAATTAATAATATACATAAATACAATATATATGAATCTTTCGAAAAAGATTTTACTCCTGGTGGTGGAACAGCAGGTGGTTGAAGAAATCGAACTTTGATATTTTGTGTATACGTAACAGGTCCACTGGGAGCTGGTCGTCGTATAATTTGTGGATTAGAATCTTTGAAATTACCTTGCGCATCTGTTTCATATTGCTGCTGAAAAGTCGATGTTCGTGTTGCAGTTGAAAATCTCGCCGCAGCTGCATCAGCATTCGAAACTCCTGCTGCACCAACCACATTAAGATTTGTTACATCACCACCGATAGTTCCAACTGATGAACGAAATGCTGATGATTCGTATGAAGATGCTCCATAACCAGCACCAGCATAACCTAGATCAGTTCCTTCATAGCTTGATGAACGAAATCCTAATGAACCATAACCATCAGTACCTTCAAGATTATTGAATTCATTGTTTACTGAATAATTTGAAGTACTAGTACCACCAATAGAATTTCGTGCTAGAAATTCTCGAAATTCAGCTTGATTCAAACCTCCATCATGGTTAACATCAGCTTGATTAAAAGCAGCATCAACACTATTCATTTTGATAATATATTATTAACAATTTGCTCCTAATGAAAACCTTGTACGTAATATAAAAATATTGATCTACACTCATTTATATATCCACATATTTAGTGAAACTCATTCAACCAAGTCGATCTCTATTTTATTCTCCCTCTCTCTCTCACACATTTAATTTTTTGATATTATAATTTATTCTGATGAAACATACATAAACCTTGTTGTGTGTTTTGCCTCGTGCAAAAAAAGCCCCCTCTTCACTTATTTCTTAAGTAATTTTGATATATACATATGTATATATCTTATCTATGTACTTCTTATTGGTAATTATTATTCATATGAGATGTGCATTAAAAAAAACAGACAGGAATCATTTATTCTATGCGTGAGACCATAAAAATAAATATTTCGATGATATTTGATAATAATTTGTACAATAAAATAATATAACGATTTTTCTTTTATCTTAACCAAATGGAAGCGACGTCCTATTAGTCATCATATACAATTGGATGAGTTTTCACCAATAAGAAAAAAACAAATCTTCAAATCTAAATACAGGAGAAACAAATAACATCACAATCAGTAATGAACATTCTAAATCTTCTAATTCAATATATTTATTTTAGATATCACAAAAAATAAACCGAATAGTTTATTTAATAAACAGTCATGATTACTGATGTGCAATTAGCTATCATTGCTAATATACTTAATGTTATGGTATTTTTATTAATTATTCTTTATCATTACATTAATTCATCAAATGTTAAAGCAAAAAAAACAAAGTTAACTGTAAGATTTATTTTTTTTATAATGAAAGAAAATCATAATGAATATTTTTGTTTTCTAGTTTATTTATGGACATTCCATTTTAATTTGGTATGAAAGAACTATTGATTCTTAGATTCTGTTTCATTTGTTTATTGCTTTTTTCTTAATACAAAACAAAAAAATAAACTTAGATTAAGATCGAATATATATTCTTTTGGCATATTAAATCAAACATTATGATAACGCTTAATAGACATTATTAATGATTTAAGTCATTAATTGGAAAAAATACTTATGATTAATAACCTGATAAATTTAAATAGATCAGCCATTAACCGGACTTGATGTCCTTCATCAATAACTTGGTGTGATTCAATTCATGACAGTATTAATGTAACCTACTGTTTTCCGGGGGCGGTGGCGGTTTATAAAAAAAGTGGAAAGTAGTATTATTTTTTATGAAAGAAACCTGTGGTGTTCTACCTGTTTCCAGTATTTGTCAAAGTATCTATTTTCGACGGGGTGGTGGTCGCCGAATAGCTAGATCTGCCGCTGCTGTTATCTATCGAAATATTCTTTTTAGTACTGAAAATGAAGATTATGAATTATACATTAAAGTTTTATTTATAAGAAAATATTGTAAACAAGATCACCGAGAACGAAAAAAAAACTAATTAAGAAATCACCGGTATAAACTAGTTTCAATGAACAAGATGTTATTACTGTTAAAATAGTTGTATTCGTCTTTGTCATACTATTAAGAATAGTATAAGTAAAACTTGTATTAATTGTATAAGTCATTCTCGATTGTAGACCAGTAAATTGATAAGATCGATTTGTATATGTAGTATTTTGTATTAAGCTTAATGCATTACCTGTTTGATTAGTATTAATCAATTGTGTAGTAAATGAAACTGGTGTATATGGTAAATCATTTGGCCAGAGAAATGAAATAAGAAATGAATTCGATTGAATGTTTGTTGATGAAATCAAAACATTTGATGGCGATGGACATGCAGCATTTGAACGTAAACATGTACGAGTTAATATACAATTTGTAACGAATAGATATTGAGTAACATTTGTAATTGATGAATTTGATGAACAACAAACATAATAATAAGCATTAACTAATTCGAAATTTTTCGTTAAATTTGTTATTGTTTTATTCGTTGATGTAAATGTGTAATCTATTGATGGATATGTTTTATTATAACTATAATAATATTCATAAAAAATAATAGATATTTGTATCAAATCAGATCGATCAACGGATAAATCTGCAAATTGCCAAGTTAAAGTTAATGCTGTTGAATTTATTGGAATAACAAATGCTAATTTTGGTTCAGTTATATATGGAGCTATTTGACAATAACATAATGTTATAGTTGAAATAAAGATAAGAAAAATATGTGAAGAATACCAATAATTATCCATTAATATTATTTGCACTACTGCACATACCTAAAGATATTCAACTAAGTTTATATGTGCAACAGATGTTTTTTTTTGCAGCAATAATTTTAATAGTAGCTATTAGAAAATCTATACCTCAGACAAGATCTTATTCAGTAAATGTTTACGATACTTTTTAATAGAATATAAAAAAATATATCGATTTTGATCATTTTTTTTCTCATAAAGAAAAGACATACACAATTGATTTACTTTGAATATATACTATAACTACCACCAGCTATGTCTAGTATAAAAGGGTGTAGTTGTCATTGAATTGGATTTAAATAACTTTTCGTCAAGAATTGATTGATGCCAGTATGATGCGTGATTTTATGTTTGCATTATTTCATACAATGAATGAGTGGCAATAAAAAGAACGTGCAAAAAAAAAAGTAGACAAGCAATGCTGTTTTTATGATGGAATCGACACCGGCTGTTGCTTTATTCTCTTTCCTACTTCTCATATAAATAACAAAACTTGAATTTATTTTTTTGTAAAGTCCATGAACGACAAGGTCATATATATATATAGTCTACTAATACAAAAGTACATATGATTAATATTGAGAATTATGACAATCATCTATACGATCAGTTTACCATGTACGCATAAAATCATCGAAAGAATGTTGTCAGATATTTTTTTTCTATGTAAATATGAAGAAATAAATGTTGTTGAAAACATCCATATCATTTTGAACGGTTCACATAACAGTTAAAATTAAGGTCGATTTTTATTGATTCCATCACAAGTCTATATTTCAATTGTGAAAGAAATTTTATGATATATAGGATGCTCCAACCTTTTACACTTTCAATTCAATTTATTGAAGTGAAAAAAATTAGTGATTCCATTACACCTTTTGAACAAAATTTATTTTTGTATTCATGCGATCAAAATGATATAACTTATTTCGTTAACTCCAAGCATTATCGAAACAATAAAAGCTAAAAAGGATCATCGTATAGCTCAGTTCACTTGAGATCCAATTTCTCTCCTTTTCTGTTCATGCTTAAAGCAATGTTTATTTATATATTGAATACGTTATACACAGACTATACCCATATATATATATATATATATGTATACATTCGAAAAGTTCTTGTTCTCTTTCGTTACATTAATCTTTTCTTCCTTTCAATTTCGTTACACGATGAAAAGTTCACCAACAGATAATTAAATATGCATCTCATTACTACAAATATAGGGTAAAAACTGACTCTTTTAATTTTCAAATAATCTTTTTTTTTTAGTCAACAAGCTCCTCTATATACATGTAAAGCACATATATTTCAAGTTGATCCTGATACACGAAAATATTGGATTCAATTATCAACAAATGCCGGTATGATATTAATCTATATATATATATATCTAAATATAAGAAATTGATTTATTTTCAATTAGTAAATGTACAAATATTTCATGATTCATTAAAACATGTATATCGTATTTTATCTGTTGATGGTGCGAAAGTATTTATTAATACAATAATTACTAATCGAATGAATTTTACAAAAACATCTCAAAAATTTTGTCAATGGGTTGATTCAAAAGCAAATCAAGTGTATGGTTTAGGATTTGCAAATGAAAATGATTTAACAAAAGTAGATTGAATTAAAATAGTTGTTATTCTTTAATTTTTCTTTTAGTTTATCAATAAATTTATTACAATAAAACAAGCAGCTAAACATGCACTACGAAGTCGAAGTGTTAATACTAAACGAATATCTCATGTATAAAATATTTGATCAAGCTAAGTGTGCTCTAAATTTTGAGTTTACGGATATCTAAGTTGTCGCGAAAAACTCCACCTGAATTTTGATTGCTCTAATACATACTGTGGACTATGCTGAGTCGACTGGCGAATGCTGAAGAAAAAAAAGCACACAGTTATAAGCTGCAATTTGTCAGAAAACTTGAAATTTGGAGCTCACTTAACTTGACCAAAATATTTTTATTTATTTTATATGAATAAATTTTTTTGTTTTAGTCAGAAATAGGTTGGTCAATTCAATCAAATGAATTCGATCATTCATTAGAATTAAAAAAAGAAAATGCTCATCTTAAACTTGCACTTGTACAAAGGTAAAATATTTGAAAAATGATTGTTAAACATAGTTTAATATATATATATTTAGTTCAAATAATGTAAAAAGTTGGCAAGAAGAATTAGAAATATTACGTAATAATAATGTAAAATTAACGACAGCATTACAAGAAAGTCATGCAAATGTTGAAGAATGGAAAAAACAATTACATTTTTATCGAGATGAATGTTCTCGTTTAAGACAAATGGTAAAAAAATGACTTAAGAAATCGATCCTAGTAAAAAAATGTCTTAGTATATTGAACAAAAGCTTAAAAATAATTTGTCTTCATGAGCTTTTTACAGTCAAACTATAACGTCCTTTTTTTCTGAGTTGTTGATTCCTTTCCACATATTTATTGACAAAGAAATCATAATCGATAAATCATTGATTATATGATTTTTATTAAAGCATCTTGTTCGATTTGAAAAAGAATGTATTCGTTATGAACATTAGATTGACATATACACTATAAAATGCCATTATATACGTCAATCTTATGCTTATAATCAAGAATGAAATGCTGTAACCAAAATCTTTTACCTTGAATAGATTCAAGTGATCTATCTATGTTTATATATTAGGTCTTTAATCGTCGTTCAGCAAGCGATGAACAAGTGAATGAAACAAAAGGAATGAAAAATGCTGATCTATGTCGTAAAGAACACGAACAAGTATTTGTCATATCTACTTTTTTAACATTTTATTTTATTTTATTTTTTTTAGAAAATTCTTCAACTTGAAAATCAAGCTCAACATTATACTAAACAAATTCATTCATTAAAAGATCGTTTGATTGTATGTTTAGGAAATTTACTTTCTTTTTTTTATATTTTAATTTTTATGTAAATATTTATAGAAAACTGAAACAATTAATCAAGATCTTCGTAATGAATTACAAAAACGTACATTACAAGATTCAAATCTAAATGGAACATCTTCTCGTTCATCAAATCGAAATATTCAACAATTAGTACGTCTTCGTGATCTATTTGAACTAAAAACGAATGATTTTAATCATAGTCTTACTTCTAAAAGTCAAGATTTACAACAATTATGTTCACAAATAACTCAAATAATAACTGAATTTTAATTTCATCTATTTATCTCTTCGATTCAGTCAGATTATTTTGTTTTATGAAAACAAAAACTAACAATTACTATCATGTATGAATAAAATCATACATCATTGTCACTTTGTGATAAACGAGTTCAATTGTAGATATGTTTATATTTCTTTGTATTCTTAGTAGTAGATTTTATTTTATCTATCTGTTTAATTCCTAGAAGAACATGTACTTTAAATATATTATTGATTTTATATCAGAGAAAAGATAACTTGTTCAAATCTAAGTGAAAAGTTTTGAAGAAAACTAAATCAATCATTGTTCTCAATAAGATATGAAATATTTCAGAGATCGAAACAATAAGTAATGAGATTCTTCTATATTGAGTTGGTATGGATCGTATCCCTCAAAATATATCCAAGAAGAATTAAACGATGAGGCTGGATAAGGCCGTTTTGCCGCCCTCCGAAATATCTCGGTTTCTTGTGTTGAAATCAAGTAATGGATATCTTCTGATGATATTCCAGTGGTTAGTTTTGCAACAGGTCTGAATCGATTTTTCCATCTACGCCCTCGATTGACAGCTATAGCAAAACTAACCATTGGAATATCATCAGAAGACATCCGTTACTTGATTTCAACACAAGAAGCCGAAATATTTTGAAGTACAGGTAAACGGCCTTATCTGCCCTCGTCCTCTATTGATTAAAACTATCTTTTATAGGATAAAAAATATTCTATTCTCAAAAATAAAAAATCTCATCTTTTGAAATTATTTAGAGCATCTTTTCTATACATATGATGAGTTTTTTTACAATGATGCTTCACGATAGATATACTAATTGCTTAGTGATAGAAACTGTAACAAAAGAATTTTAAAAAATTCTAACTGTTTTGGAGAATAAATCCTTCCCTTATTTTAAATTTTTTTTAAGAATCTATTGTAAACGTTTATGGGTATCAGGGGTGTAGCCAGGAATTTTGCATGGGGTGCATACCAGCGGAAAAATAGTTTTTTTGTTTTGTGACAAGGTTCTTTAGCAGTACCCTTCTTCAAATATTTTTTGGCCAAGGGAGGTGTACGGGCATCCGCCCCTAATTGGTATTTTCTTAGTAAAATTTTATTAATTGCAGAATTTTTAAGTTAGAATGTGTTAAATTCTCGAAACCCTGTAGTGATTTCGAAAAATTTTGTACCTAAAATTTAATTATACTTAAAGTAATTCAACAAATTTCCATTATAAAAAAGAATTTATTAAATCTTGATGAAAGAAAACAAACAAGATTAATAAAATTACATTATTTTTTAGCTTTTAATCGTTTATTCCTTGCTACCATCATTCTAAAATATCCTGTTGGCCATAATCTTCTTAACCAAATTGCTAAATATTGCACAAATGGTGCAATTACAACATCATTTTCTCTGTATTCTATTGCTTTAATAATTCTTTCAGCAACATAATCAGCTTCGTATCCTTTTGATATATTATCATCACCAGATTTTTCATCTTTATTCATTCGACTAAATGCTTGTTGACCAAGTTCAGTTCGTATATATGAAGGACTAACTACACAGACATTTATATTCTGTTCAGAATATTCTTCTTTAAGTTCCATTCTTAATGAATCACTAAATGCTTGTACTGCATGTTTAGAAGCTGCATAAGAACTACGGTCTGGTACAGCAATAAGACCTTGTAAACTTGATATATTAACAATAGTTGCATTTTTTTGTTTTCGTTCGATAATTTTGGTTAAAACTAATTTTGTTAATGTAACTAATGATAAATAATTTAAACGAAATATATCATTAACAATATCAATTGATGTATCAAGTACAGATGAACGTTGACTTATACCAGCATTATTAATTAAACAATCGATAGAATCATGTTGAAGAATATTATTTAATGATGAACAAGATGTAATTTGTTCAAAATTTGATAAATCTATTTGAATAGTCTTAGGTTTTGGATATGATGGATGTAATTGTACAAGTTCTTGACATAAATTTTCAAGACGATCCATGCGTCTTGCTAAAAGAATTAATTGACATTGTTTATTAAAAAGTCGTCGTGCTAATGCTTCACCAAGACCTGATGAAGCACCTGTAATTAAAATTGTTTTTCCACTTATATTAAATCGTTTTCGACGTAATAACCATCGAAGAAATAATAATGAACAACAACAACTAATAGAAACGGCAATTAGCCAATTCATCTGGAATAATTTTTGTTTTTTATTAGTAAAATTTTTAAAATAAAACTTGAATATTAGATAAGCAAAAAACAAACGGAAAAAAACATAATAAATCTTTATTTGTTTATGCATCTAGAGCAATATTATCATCAATAGATGAAATGTCACGTGGTTTATGATGTTGTTCTGGCCATTTCCATGTTGAAGGACCAAAATATTGATATGATGTATCGTATAATTGCATACGAATAAAATCTTCTTTATTTTCAGGTTCTAAAAATATATATTTAATAGAATAAGAAAAAATAAGAAAACAAAATTTACCTGGATAATTCCAAGCTTTCTTTTGTTTATAAAGATGTTCAGCTAAATGAGCAGCAATTTTAACAGTAACTTCATGAATACTTGGTACAGGTGGATAAACACGACCAGCATCCAAATCTTTTTCAGTTACTAATGAACCAAGTTTCTTAAATAAAAAAATAAAGTATTATTTTAAGTATTCCCGGCTATTTAGATTGATCGAATATTTTTTTCTATGAGATATACAAGTTCAAGAAATAGTACATAGATCTTTTATCAATATTCGACTCGAAATGCTAAATATAGAATTTTTTAATAAAATTAAAGTACTCAAATTTATTAATAAACAAAATGAATCTACAACAAAAGTAGAATAAGTAGGCATTTCCGTCTAATCTTTTATCAATGGTTTATCTTCTTAATAAAAATCATGTATGTCTGCTTCACATAATATTAGAGAAACGGTATTAAAATCAGAATAGACATTTTTATTAATTATTAAATAATGCCATCATGATTTCCACATGAATTCTATTTTTACTAATCTAAAAATTCTATTTACAGAATATACTGCTTTTACTGCAAATTATTATACAATTTTTCAACAGTTCATTAAGTTTAATCATAGAGAAATTGAATAAAAAAGAAAAAAAATTGATTTACTTGAGCACCAATTAAAAACATATCTTCTTCTACATGACGTGCTGCACATGCAATCGTTGCTAAAGCAATTGCTGGAAATATATAAGCATTATTTCCTTGACCTAGAAGAAATAAATAATCTTATAAATTTTTTAATTATCTATATAATCAAAAACCTGGATGGAATGTTTTATCTTTATAAACAACTGGTTTAAATGGACTACCCGAGGCGAATATACATCGACCCTAAACAGAAAACAATAGAAAAAACTAATTATATAAATCGAAATTCGTTTACATCTGTTTCTCGATATGCTTCTTCAGCTGTACATTCAGCTCGACTAGTTGGATTTGATCTATTAAAATTAAAATTTTAGTTATTTCTCCCGCAAAAAAAAAGTAATTCAATCTTGCAAAGCAAAAATAATTGGACGTTCATTAGCTTGTGCCATTTTTCTGAGAACACCATCATGAAAAAGACGTGCTACTCCACTAGCACCTAAATTAAGTAGATTATAATATAAAATGCAAAAATTAATCTTTTGATTGAATACAACTAAACTTACCCATAAGTACTGTTGGTTTGACGTAGTCAATTACCGATGAAAGATCTTTAATTGCTCTTCCTTTCTTGACATAAGATGCTTTAGGACCGTTTAAGTCACCTTGAGGTCGACCCTGGATAAAACAAAAAAAAAAGAAATTTAACATATAAAATGACAACTAGTTTTTTTTTCATCTATCAATCAATAAGAACTAGTTCAATCAAAAAAAACAAGCAACAAAAGCAAATCTATGCATATTCTTACGTGATAACTAGTTTATAGAGTTACAATTAATGAGAAGTTTTTCTTTTAATTCATAAAAACTTACTTGAACAATAAGTCCATGTACATCATACATCCAAATTTTACTTCTTGCTTCTTCAGGAGATAAACCTTCGCGTACCATTGCATGTGTTACTAAATCAGCTATACCACAAGAAGCCTATATTTCATAGAAGATTTTGTAATAAATTTAATTCATTTGATATCCACTTACTTGACCAGCACCGACAAAGAGATAAGTATTTTCACATAATTTTTTACCAGTTACACGAAGTGCTGCAATTAGACCAGCAAGAACAACTGCAGCTGTACCTAAATTCGAGAAATATATATACTAAAATTCATTCAATCGCTTTCAATTAACTAACCTTGAATATCATCATTAAATGTACAGTATTCTTTTTGATATCTTTCAAGAAGTTGATGTGCATTATGACTAGCAAAATCTTCAAATTGAATAAGACAATTCCATCCAAAACTAGAATAATATAATCTCATTATTATTAAATAATATATATATATATATATTGAGCATTACCGTTGTACAACTGCTTCCATAAATTCATCAAGAAATTCGGTGTATTCTTTTCCTTTAACTCGCTTTTGTTTTAAACCAATATAAAGAGGATCTGATGAGATCTCCTTAAAATAACCATAAATATAGAAAATTACCTACTCTTTATTTACTAACTTCATTATTTGTACCGACATCGAGCATAATTGGTAAACAATTTTGAGGCGGTATACCAGCAATAGCTATGAAAAATAGTATAATATTAATTCAGTTTTAGAATTGAAAAGAAGTAAATGCCAAAAGATCTCATTGTGACGTCACAACTTCTAGTGCATAAAAAAATATCGAAAGTCGACCAGACGGTATCAGGTTCTCTATTGTCTAGAAGAATGTTATTGTAAATTTTTAAGTACTATGATGTAATGTGAGGATATTTATCACTATTATTTTAATAGAAAATAAAACAACTATGAAAACTGATACTAATTCCTATATTACGCATGAAGAGAGTTCTTCTATTTCATTGAGTTTATAAATTGTTAATAATTACTATGAACTTTTCATATTCCTTTAATAGAAACTACGTTGTAGATATAGTCATATAATAGATAGCAATCATAAAAAATAATCATTGATAATTTTCTTTTTATTCTACTAATCGTAATATAGATAATGATACACTTATATTCATTATAAAGTGAATTCTATTCTCGTAATTGCACGTTTTAGTTAATTACCTGTATATAGTTGTAATTTTCCAACAGGAATACCCATACCGAAAGCACCTAAATCTCCTAAACCTAGAATTCGTTCACCATCTGTAACTACAATTGCTTTTACATGTTGTTCCGTCCAATTAGATAAGATATCATATATATGACCTTTATCATGTATTGTAATAAATAAACCTCTATAGAAATATTTTATTAGAATAATTTTAGAATTAATAAAAAAAAGAAATTAGACCTTGGTCGTTTAAATACTAAACCATATTTTTGACAAGCAAGACCAACTATAAGAAATATATATTTTTCTTTGATAAAATAATAGTTAAATATTTACCTGTAGGTGTATAAACAACTGGTATAAGTTTCTCGAGATTGTCTATAGATAATTAGATATAAAATTAGTAATAACGATATATGAATATATATACCTGCAATAACTCGATAAAATAATTTTTCATTACGTTCAGATAAATTCATTAATTCATTATAACGATCGAGATCATCTTTTGATTTAGTAAATATAGAAATGAATTCAAATAAAATAGAAATTTACCTTGTGCTCGATCGAAGTTTGTCATAACACGAAGGGCTTGAATATCTTGTGAAAGTACTGCTGGTGGTAGAAGACCATGTATACCCATATGCTGCCTTTCTTCAAGTGAAAATGCCATACCCTAATATTATGAATTTTGTTTATTTTCAAAAAATTAATTTTTCTATTTTTGTTTCTACCTTATTGAACGATGGATTTCGAAGTAATTCGACACCTTTAATAGATGCACGAGATTTAAGTACAGGTCGATATTCATCAGTAACAGTAACTGTAGATCTTCGTTGATGTTTAATAATATTTATATAGTGATAGTATGATAAGACTGAACGTATATGTCGGTTTGTAATAGATGCCATCTGTATATAAATAGTAGGAATTATATCTGACTAAATGTATTAAAAAATCGATAATCTAAAAAAATAATTTCTAAGTACATATGAGTCCATGTAAATTAAACAATATTAACCTTTGTTAAATTCATATATTATTAATGTGTATTAGAAATTACGTATATCTATTTTTATTTTAATAATTAGTTAAATTTACTAATTAACATGATTATTTTATCATACAATGACCTACTATGGCATAATTGTATGATAAAACATCAGGCTTATACGTAGATACGTTATTGTATTAATAAAACAGCTGGTACTCTATAGGAACATATAGTCCTTATATCAGTTTGAACAATTTTCTTTAAATATACGTATTATATTGAATGCTAAATGAAATAAAATTAGAGTGGAGGAAATTATTGTTTGTCTGTTTCCTATGTCAAGAAGTGTTCTTATGATAGTATGTATTAGAAAGAATAGATTCATTTGATTTTTAAAAGTTCATTATACCTGGAAGCTAAAGTTATCCAGTAAAGAGTGTGTTTTAATCTCATGAGATATTGGTTTTTATCTTTGACTAGAAGTACATGTATTATTATTAGTATTAATCTCTCGTGAGACATTACTAGATTGATCGTGTGTTTTTTTTTGCGTAAAGAAATATTTGTCATCAATATTAAACAGTTAAAAAAACATTATTAAATATGATTATTCATTGTGTTGACTTCTCTCATATTCATTTTAGAGATATGTCAAGAGATTTTTTTGCGTAGTTTCATGTGAGGATAAAATACATAGAAATAGTTAAGCATTAAAGTACCAATCAAGATTTTGCGTTTTTCTTAACATAAATAAAGGTAGGAGGAGATAAAAAAAGAAATCATCAAATGATTCTATTTACTATATAATAATGAATTCAATTATAGTCAAAGAAAAACAGATATATTGAAGTTTTTTTTTCTTTCGTAATAAACAATTGAAATATATAATTAAAGATTATTTGATAGTATATGCGTATTTATTAATTAAATGAAAAAAAAGAGAATATGATGAACAATCCTTAATATAAAAAAAATCTTAAGCATGCATAAGAACTCATTTTCTTCAAAATTATTAGAATTAACCACTTTTTTCCCCTTCTTCTTCTTCTTTCTTTTCTTCTTCTTATTTTCTTTACGTTCTCTCTCTCTCCCTCTCGCTCTCTCTCTCTCATCTATGATGTGCACTGTTTAAAGAGCATTTTCAGATTATATACATTCATTCTCATTCTTTTTGGTCCCTAACGCATCGATAGGCAAACATTATCCATCCTCTTACTATTAAAACAAATACAATTATCTCATTCATCAAATTCATATTTAATTCTAAATTATGTCTACTATAAACGATAAACTTGGATATCGTGTATCATGGTTTATGTTTGTTCTTCTTGCTATACAAACGGCTGGAGTACTTTCGAGTTTTACTGACGTTCCACGTAAATTTAAAAACTAAATATTTTCATCTAATATTTAAAATTTTCTTTTTTTTTCAGCACCACCAGCACGTCCAGAACGGTTTCATTCTCGTGAAGAACTCAGACGTTATTTACAACTTGTATGTTTTCATATAAATTTAACCCTTTCCGTCCGCCTGTTTGTAAAATACCGTACCCCCCTACGGTAAAATATTGTCATATGGCAACGTCCGGACGGAAAGGGTTAAATAAAATTTATCTTAGTATAAAACAAAAACTTTTAATTTTAAGGTACACGAATATTATGCTATCATTGGTCGACCACGTTTTGGTCGTTCTCCTGTAAACACAGGAATGGATCCAAGTGACATACATCTCTTTTATATGTTTGATACCAATGATGACAAATCAATATCATACGAAGAATTTCATGATTTACTTGGAAAATAAAAAGAATAGTGTATGTGTATGCTTACACACTATACTAATATACGCTAACATTTATTCATTTTTTATTGTTTTTCTTTTTCATCTGTAGATGAACTCATTTTCATTCCGGTTATGATCAATGTTGTTTCAAAAAAATTCTTATAGATATACATATATATATCTTCTACATTGTTTGTCTATCTATCATCTGACATACACATACAATAAAATTGATCATTCCGGATATATTTTATATTGAATAATATCTATATATATATATATATGTACATCAAATAGAAAACTAAAAAACATCTATATCATACTGTTTCGATATTTTTTGAATAGTTCATCGTTACTTCCAGTACATTTTTCCCTACTATGGAGTACTAATATAGACACGTAGTTAATTTAATTGCATGGAATAAGAAAAAATGAACTCACTAGTCAAAAAGTACACAGAATAGGTCAAGCTAATTAATTATGAGTGAGATTAAGATGTTTTTTAAATGTTAATGTATAGAAGTCTTTCTCATGTCGTAAAATATTTTATGTTTAACTAATACGCGTAGGAGAACCATCATTTTCAAAGCTAATCTTATAATATTAAAATTTAAATTAAAAAATTCAATTTAAATTTTAATTATAGAATAAAACCGCTTTATCTAATTATCAAATCGGCTTTTCTTTATTTTTATTTTCAATAATCCCATATGACATATTTTAATCTTTTAAAATATGAAACCTGGTAAATTTCTCATACAAGAACGACAACTCTTCAAGAAAACATACAGATCGAAAATATCGTATGTGTATATCTTTTCGTTCGAAAATTCGAACAATGAATACCACCGGTCGTCATGGGACATATTTTTCGTCCCATCCCATTCCATGGGAATCATGACCAGTCCCAGCCCATGACGACCTCTGATGAATACGCTTTAATATCGATATATTTACCTAAATCCATTATAACCATATTGAAATAATTAATGAATTTGAATTAAAATCTAAATATAATAGACAAAATAATGAATATTTCCTTTCGATTTTTTTTTCTAATTTAAAAAAAAAGTACGCATTGTATGTGTGTCGCAAGCACGCTCTGAAAATTTACAGACATTTTCAATACTTCACTAAATGGCATTATATTTCTCCGGCGTTAAGAATGAAAAAGAAATTCATTTGTTGTTAAAAAATCGTTTGTTTTTTTCTTGTCCTAAAGTATTTTTAAGTACACAGCGGTTAATAAACGGAAATATAACGAAATGATTTATAGATATGTCGATAAATTATGAGACGATCATATTTATCACGCTATTCTGATTAAGAATCTTTATTAGTAAGCTTGTTAGTTAAGTACCATATTTGTTTACCTTATTGCCTCGAGTCAAAATTATAATGACGAAAGATTGTCGCGCTTCACTTCTCTTCAATTACATGACTAGTGTGCCCAATAGCGAAATACACACGACGGAAGTAATCAAGTGATTTAATGCACATCGATGTCAACAATAATATTTACGCATACATTTTCATTCTTCAATATTATTGTTTGCTTGATTTTTGAAAAACATCGATCACTGTCTATTTATTTTGTTTAGTTTTAGCATTGTATTTGTTGAAAATCATGTATCTAGAGAAACATAATCTAAATTTTTATTTGTTAAAGTATAAAGACAAAAATGAAAAATAAAAGAAAAAGGATGTATATATTTGTGTTCAAAAGAAAACTATCGGGAAAGGAAAAGAAAAGTAAATTAGTTTCTTTTTTCGATTGTTCATTCTACATATCATCAACCGATTTTAAAGCTAATTCAGGTTTATCATAACCTAAATCTTCTGGTGTTGATACACCTATTTTATCCAATGTTGGGCGAATTTCTTGAAGAATCCATGGCCATACTTGTTTTGAAATAGCATTGGATTTATAACGAATTGTTTCTAAATATCGAACAGCTAATGAATGATCATTAACACGTCGACATGCTTGTAAACAAGCTGAGATTATTTCTGGTTCAGGAATTAAATCAAGACGATTCATATGATTTATTCCTTGTCGAATATCCCAACCTAAAATACGTGAAATTAATTTTTTCTTTAAATAATATTTTTCATTGAATTACCATCAATCTTAGGTCGATCAAAATATGCTTTCCATCGTTCATCAAATTCTTCATCAGTTTCTTTATTATGTGACGACATATTTCGTTGTACTGTTGACCACATTGGTCGTGTTGTTTTACTTAATGATTGAATAAAAACTGTACGAAATAGATGAGCCATCTACAAATATATTTACATGCTTATCGAAAAAAAATTGCGAAGGTGTTATTTAACGAGAGAGAGAGAAAAAAGAAAAAAGACAGACTCATAAAATTTATTATTCAGTACTAAGTTCTTCGATTTGTTGATCAATATTTTGAAGTGCTTGAAGTAAAATTTGTTTACGTTGATTTAAAATAGTACGTTGAGGATTATCTATTGGATTATTATCTGATAATGGCATAGACTGAGCATTTGAAAGTAAACGATGAAAATTTTGTTGTTGTAGTTTTTTAACTTGTTCATTATTATGATTTTTCTGTTCGGGTGGATAATAAGACGAAGCAAGTGAATCAGCGGTATCGACATAATTACACTGATTTGATATCAATTGTTGAGGTGTTGTTCTAAGTCTAGAAATATATATATAAAGTCATTGTGTTGTGTAATTTTAAATAAATAGTATACCTTGTTGATATTGATTGGTGTCGTCCAATAGAACTATTGCTTCTTGAATTACTTAATGATTGACTTGTATATGAAAAAGGCGAAGATTTATCTGTCATTACTGGTGTTATTATCGGTTTTTCAGGGACATATAATTGATTTAAATAAGCTGAAATAAGTTTTGCTGCTGCATGACATCGCGCAACAGAACAATGACTTATTCCTAATTGAAAATGATATGGACAACGTTCTTCAATTAAAAATGAATACGATGCATTTTGAAATGTTTTATTCATATCATCACGTGATACTTCTTGTTTTCTTAATTTAGCTAAAACCATTATTAATGATTCAATACTTGCAAGATGAACAAAACGTGTATCATTCGTTGGCTTTCTTCCTATTTTTGATATAGAAAATAAAAAAATACATTATTATTATTTTATTAGTTTTTATCCTGATTAACCTTCTGCTTTTTCTTGTAACCAATCGATTATTTTAATGGTTTGTTCATATTCTATTGCAGGATAAAAAATACATGGACGAGTTAATCGAAGATATCTACGACGTGTTCGATCATCATCATCTAACATATTATTTGCTTGATTTATTATAGTTGGAAATAGAAAAGATTTTAATTCTTGATAAATTAATTTATAATTCTCTGTTGCTTCACAAAAGTCTCTTATTGGAATTTCATGAGTTTCTTTTGCATGTTCTAAACATGATGACATATAACCCATAGGAATTTGTTCCGGTTTTATAAACTTTTGTCTATATACTGTTACACCATCATTTAATGTATACTAAAGCAAGAGAGAAAATAAAACATCTAATATATGTATTTTGTTCTCTTACACGTAAAATACACATTTCTGCTGGAATAAATTGACCTCCATCTTCTTCATCAACTTTACAGAAAACTTGAAAATTTATTATATAAATTGGCATTGATAATAATTCACTTTTATCAAGTGGTAAATATTCACATGCTAGAAAGTTTCGTTCTAAACTAAAACGATCATAATGTCTTTTTAATTCTTCACATGGTATATCACGGTCACTAAGAATTTTCTCATTGGAAATTTCTTTTTTACGGTTTGTATGTTGATTGGACGTATTTACTGATTCAGGATTGACTCGATATTGTATACGCCATTCTTCATATTGATTTTTATATGGTTCTTTATCGATTTCTGATAAAGCTTTCCAATCATCATAACATGCATTGATTGCTTCATTAATATTCATTCGTTGACCACGAGAACATTGACGATTTCGATATTCAGTAGCATAGAAATAAAATGGTGATCGACTTGGTTTTGGCATATTTTGTCAAATATGAATCTAGAAATATACGGATAATCATTTCATATGCAAAAATCTGAAAATAACTATTTCTTGAAAAACAAAAAAACATCAAGAGACAGTCAAATCAACTTTTTCTTGTCGATAGTTTTTGTTCAAAATCATAGAAAAAAAACAAAGAATTGCTCAATCGTTTGAATCAATTCAAATTTACACTTGAAAAATAGACTAATAGGTATACAAAAAATAAATTCTGACAAACATGCGCACACACATACAAAACAAAAAAAATATCTAATAACGGATGAGAAAGAAAGACAAAGTAAGTTAAATATATTTTCAAAAAATGAGATTTCATATATCAAAGAAGTTTTCACTATTTACTTATTATTTTACTGTATCATACTCGAAAGCCTGGCATTGGAACTATAGAGTTAATAGCACGACCACGACCAATGCCATTTGCATAAGCAAAATTATCTGACTTTTTACTATTTATTGTAGATGTAGGTTTTGTTGCTTTTTTTAAACCACGTCCCGTCATTATATATTGATCTTCATCATCACTATTATTGTCATATAATGATGATATTGGCCAACGACAATCAACTTCAATTGGTGATGGTACACGTGGCTTGATTAGTTTTGATGTCTAAAAGAAACTATATGCATATATCGATATACAATAATCTCGAGGAAGTCTTAACTTCGGCGATAGATCTAGCAAATACAAGTAACGGTCGCCTAAGGACTCGCTTAGCTCTTTCTCGTAGAAAATGGTGTTCTACAATGCTCCGGGACCTTTTGCTTATATAACTTGCAAACACTAACATCCGATTCGTGTTCCCCAACCTAAAAAACCATTTCGTCAGATTTTATAAAAAAAATTCTGAAAAATTAACATCAGATTCGAAGTCCCTGCATCGAATTACCTCTAGAAATGTCTTTTCTCGAAAATCGGGTTTCGATGTTTTTTTGACCCTCCGGACAGACAATTTATGTTTGCTGGACTCTTCTCTACGAGAAAAAGAATACACTCATAAGACTTACTGTTTCTGTCATTTTTAATGAGGAACTTATACCCTCGTTTTTTATTGATGCTTAATACTCAAGATTATTATCAATATCTTTTCATATTCGTACATCATCGGAAATAATTCAAAATAGTTTTTAATAAATCAGAATGACTTACTTTGTTTTCAAAAGACAAAGCACCCATTTGTTGAGATATTGATGAACGTACACTTATTGTTGATGATGAATCAATAAAAACATGTGAACCAATATTTTTTAATTGACCTTTATTCAATTCAGTTGACTAAAATATTTAAAAAAAAAGGTAAATAATAATAATTCATTCTGATTTTACTTTTTTATCTTCAGACATTCGTTGTTGTGTTAACGTACGTAAACCTTTTCGTCGTTGAATAAATGTTGAACTAATCGAATCCATTCCTGATAAGATTGATTCATTACATATTGAATTTTCGTGATGTATAGTATCATCTGTTGGCAAAATTTTTGTCAACGATTTATCAGCCATTATTTCAGCTTGAACATCTTCAGGTAATGTTTGAATAAAACGTTGTCGAATAAATCCATCAAGAAAAAGACTAAAACCATGATTTCTAGCACGAGAACAATATTCTATAGCTAATGAATCATGATAAATACATCGTTCTTTAACTTGTAATGTATAAACAGGTCGACGTAATTGTTCACGAACACTTTGATGTGCAAAATCACCAATATCAAGACGACGAAGTATTGCAGAAACTAAAGCTTCAAATGAAAAAACACGAAATAATGGTTTCATTGCTTGTGTTTCATCTTTCGAAGCAAGCCACTTAAGAAGATAATCTGTTTGCATACGTTCAAATGCATTACAAAATACTATAACTGGTTCTGTTGTTGATGAATCAATAATTGAATCTAATCACAAAAAATATTTTAAATAAAATTTCAAATAGATCTGTACTTTACTAACCACCAATAACTCGTTTAACTTCTTGCCATATTTTTGAATAATCTCCATTAGCATCAATGAAATCAAATGGTGGAATTTGATGTGTTTCACGAGATAAATCAATAGCTGTACCAGTATAACCAACGGGAAATTTTTCTGGTTTCATTATTGTATAATATTCTTGTTTGATATTATCCGAAAATGAATATTTCATAATAGCAATTTCAGCTGGATAATAGTCACCACCATCTTCATCATCAGTTCGACAAAATATTTGAAATGTTACAAAAATTAAATCTTGTTTAAATACATTAACAAGATCATTCGATAAATATGAATCCAAAAATTTATTTTCACTACTATTTTGTTCAATAAATAATGCTTCTTCATTCGATGGTATAACAGGTGTTATAGCATTTTCATTATTTAACATTCGATTACGTTTATATTGTTTAGCTAAACTATGAAAATAAAGTAGGAAAAAAATTTTCACTTTATCTATTTTTAAATATTATTCAACATACTCTTCATATGGTTTTCTTTCAATGAGTGTCATTGAACGCCATTGAGGTAATAATAGTAAAATTAAATCTTGAATATACATTCGAGAATAAGCTGGATAAAGTTTTCGTTGTTCATCAGCTAAATAATAAATTCCTGTTCTATTATTTACATGTTGTTTTTTCTTAGGTGGCATTGTGTAAATGCAATACACACTATACTAAATTATTTATTTTTCTTAAAAGAAAAAATAATTTTACTAATAATTCTTTTTTGTTTCTGGCGTATGGATAAAAAATACATTAGTGTTCCATCTCATTGATCATATATTTGTAAAATATGGAAAAATAAATGAGTAGAAGAAGAGATTTCATTGGAGAATAATTGATACCTTCATTGAATTAAAGATAGAATTATAGGTAAATTATAATAAAAAAGTTTGAATGATACGAGAAAAATTTATTTAAAAAAATTTTATGTTATTTCAAACAGATGGCGCTAATTGTTGATTAATCATATATTAAAAATCAATATTTTCTTCATTTCGCCTCCGGTAATTTCTTAGTTTCTAATATTATTTATTTATGTATGAAGGTGTAGTCTTATATGCTTAGACATTCTTTTTATAGACATGATTAAATAAAAGATCAAGATTTCTATCACGAGTATCATTTATAAAGGTGTATTATTACATCCATATTTATACTAGTGATGGAACTCTATTTTAATTAAATACTGAATCGTATTTTTATGGTCAAGTTAAGTGTGCTCGAATTTTAGAGTCTACGGATATCTAGGTTTTCGCGAAAAACTCTCGCTGAAAACTGTAATCATCTGTTTTCGATTACTCCAATAGATACTGTGCAGTGGCGGATCTAGGATTTTGGAAGGGGGGGGGGGGGGATTTTGGCTAAAAGCTATTTTTTGAGTTCAATCGAAGTGGTGCAAACCTATTTTTGCTGTAAAAAATCAAAAAAATTCGGAAGGGGGGCGATCGCCCTCCCCCCCTCAATCCGCCACTGATACTGTGGACTGGCGATACTCAAGGAAAGAAAACGCATAGTTACAAACTACAATTTGGAACTCACTTAACTTAACCTATTTTTGTATATTAAACTTTCAGTCTGTTACCATGAAATGCTATCAGACATGTTCTAAAAGAACGTGGAGTCCGAGAGATTTGATCTTGATTAAAACTGATGTTCTTTTGACCCGATTGAATGTAATCCTATAGGAAAAATCAAATATAATTTTTCTTCTATATATACTCTAATTTATTCATAATCTAATCAACAAATAATGTTTAGAAATTCATCATAAAAATGCAATATTGCATATCTGGTAAATATCAGAAAATACAAACAGCTTTCAAACTTCTCCGTACTTGAATAGATCCTATATATTTTTCATAGGAAACAAACAAAATACGAACAGATGAATTCTATTATTTTTTAAAATATTTAATAATATATATATATATATATATGAATACAAAGAAAAATAAATTTAAATCATTGGAATATTATTCTGACGCCTTGTTGATGATGATGAACGACATGATGTACACATACGACGTAATAAAATATTGAATTTATGTTGAAAAAATTTCGTAAATATATAAAATAAAATTGGATTAAAAGCTGTTGATGATAATGCCAATAGAATTGTTACGATAAAAAATAAACGATATTCATAAAGATGATGTGAATGAGTTATTTGTGTATAAATAAAATTAATTTGTGCTGGTGAAAATGCAATAAAATAAAATATGGCAATAAATACTAACATAATCACAGCTTTTTTACGTGTTTTATTTCCATGATTAGTTGTTGATGATGAAACATGAGTTCGTGAACGTGGTGATATCATCGTTGATGCTGTTACATTCAATGGTGATGGAAATGAAGAACTTAATTTTGAATCAGAACATTGTTGAAGAGTATCACTTCTTATACTTTCTTGTAATTGTCGAGCATGACAATCTGCTTGTACAACACGATCAACCAAAAAGATTTTATGGCAAATAATTATATAAAGAATTGTCTAAAATATACAATAATTTGAATTTTTTTTCCTTCTAATATGATTATTCGGAAAAATATGTCTTCGTCTTAACTGTCATGAATATATATGTCAAATTTTCCAGAAGACTGGTAATTAGAAATGTATCGTTCAAAAGAAAAAATATAAAACAGATGGTTTTACTTAGAAAAATTGTCCTTGACACTTATCTGCAAAACGTTATTTAAGAATAATAACAACAACAAAAAAGTATGTCAATAGCATGAGGACAAAAAGAAATTTGAATAGATTAATTCTCCTTACTTGTATAAATGCTGGTAAAAAGAAGAATAAAATCGATTCAATATATTTATAAAATGTAATTAAATGTGAATGTGTACGATGATCAGATAAACCACATATATAATATGTTGGACGATTATAAAATGGATGTAATTTAAGTAAATAAAGATTTGGTAATGCTGAAAAAAATCCTAATGACCAAATGAAAATAAATACGATATAAAGACGTTTACGACGATTCATCTGCGAGATTTTAATTGGACTAACTATTGAAATATACCTGGAGAGAAATTAATATTTATTTTATAGAAGAAAAAAAAACGAATTTAATTTGTATACCTTTCAATACTAATCACAAGTAATGTTTGTACACTAACATAACAACCTAATACTTGACCAAAACGAACTATTTTACATAGTGATAAACCAAGATACCAAGCCGTTGGCCAAAATGAATCAAGTATAAATTGTACAATATCGAATATATTAAAAATAAGAATTATTAAATCAGCACATGACATATTAACAAGAAGAAGATTTGTAGATGAACGACGAATTTTTAAATGATTACTCATAACTGATAATAAAACAAGTGTATTACCAAATAAGCCAATAATAAGAATAAGTATAAACGTAATAGTAAGAATCACATGAAGGTAGGGTGAATATTCATTTTGAATATTTGTTAATATTGTAATATTCATGATGAATAGATTTTGCTAATGTCAATCCAACCAAATGCTAAATGATAAAAGAAAGGGAAAAAAAGAGAACAAAACAGAAAAGAAAGGAAAAGCTAGAGGCAGAATGACATTATTTCCTTTTTATCTACTGTTTCAAACTTATTTATCTTGCATAGAAACATGAATGAATTATGATGATCATCAACAATAGACTTTTTTAGACTAAATATTGAGATAAAAATCTATAAACAACCAAGAAGAAAAAAAAATATTACTCATATTTAGCTAAATTATCATTAATGTGAATAGTATGTAATTGAGAATTAATTTATTAACTAAAAAAAATCTCAAGATTTGCATTGATTTAGGAACATGTCTACAATATAACAGTTAGAAAGATAATTAAATAATAATGAAAAAAAAGAACTATAATAACATATGTAAAATTCTAGTCTTCAAACAGAAGAAAAGCATGTTCTCTTATTTTCTCTTTAAGCGCAAGGAAGTCGACGACGTGGAAAATTGTTGGATAGTTCATTACTAATATAAAGAAATACAGATAGAAAAAAAAAGAATTTTTTTATTAGCTCATCATTGATAAGTTATCTTTCTTTGAATTTGTGAGTACAAGTAAGCGAAAAATGATTATTATTATTTTCATCATGCAATATATGTGCATGATGCTAAACTATAGAATATTTTTATATTCTGAATAATAATATATTTTAATAACAAAGCCTTCTTTTACATAAAGAAAAAAAAAAGAATGTAAGTGTTCTTACACTTTTAATTAAAAGCAATTGTGTAATTATTCGAAAAGAAATTTTTATTTCTACATAAAAAAATTACTTTCATATTCATGCTAAGCAAATTATTGAGTTGATATAATTAAACAATATAGATTAACCTTGATTATATATGATAACGTTCTGCATGAACATTTTTCTTATCTATTATAATAGACCGATGATCAGTGAAGTACTTAGTTCCTGTTGTTTACAATCTTAGACGAATACAAAAATAACATAATTATCCTGGATGACAAAATTAACATTGAATTTATTTACAAGTGCTTAAATAACGAGAATACATCATCAAAATAGTTTCTATCTCATTAAAAAAACATCTACTTATTAGTTATTCATCTTTTATTATAAACTGATATGTTAATTATGAAAATATATTATACAATACTTTCGATATCTATTCTTATCAATTTACATTTTATGCATAAGAATGTCGAGTGTTAGGTGGCTGACACAAGTCTAATTCAATACATGTGTCATGATCAGGAATAATGAAAGAAATTTAGATTTAATAAGGTTTAAAAGAACTCTATTTGTTTGAGAAGTACGACATAATAAGATTTTACCTTAGTTACCTCATTTAATCTTGTTTTGAAAAGATTTTGCATACCGACGTGGTTATATTAGAACATGATTCAATTTTTTTTAAATCTTCTTTTTCGTATTATAAACATAAATGTGTATTTTCTTCTATATTTTGTATCATAAAAAAAGACACTCAAGTATGAGAAAATTCTAGTTAATCGGATTTACTAGACGAGTCATTTCTTTGCTGCGATATTCAGGAGCAAATTCTCTATCGATCTATGAATGATTTAATTTTGTTAAGTTATTCGATAAAGAACATTAACATTTGATGTTTTTTCTTGTTTAAGTAATTTGTTTGAAATTAGTTTTCGTGAATTTGTTGCTTTCATAGTTGGTAATGAATAAAATGGTGGTTGTTGAATTATATTATTCGAATAGTTATCAAGTAAATATGATAATGAATTCATTCGATGTGAAGTATTCGATCGATTTTTCACTGGTGATGTTGTTGGTCGAGGAATATATTGATTTTCATCAAAAATATAATCAACAGATTTTCTACGACCATTATCCGCGAATAAAAGTAAAGGACGTAATGGTTCTAATGGAATTTCATCTGATAAAGATGGTGGCAGTTGATAAGTAATTGAATTATATTTTTGTTTACGTTCGACCGATTCTATAAAATATCAAATTGGATAATAAAACACTAGATAAAGCATTAAACTACTAAACCTATTAAATGTTTTCTTCCATCTTGTGCATATTCTTGTTTCCATAATTGATATTTTGGATTTGGTTTAACAACTTTTACAACATGTGTAAAATGATAGATTAAACCTTGTTCTTCTCGATGTAATCGAGCAAGATCAATTTTCAAATCATTACGTAATAAACTAATACGATTTTGTAAACGACGATGTTCAAGTCTATTAAGACGTGTTGCTTGAATTTGACATGGGCTTAAAACAACCTCACCTTTCGTGCCTTTCTTCATATTTAATATATAATTTTATTTTCATATTTATTATATGAAAATTAAAAAGAAACCTTATGTTTTTTTTTTCTCTTGGCGCATTATATACACAATTGCAATATAATGACACACGAAGAAAACTTATATCAACATTCCGATCTTGTACAAATCAATGATCTAGGAGAAAAAAACCCAATAATTATATATGCTCATCAACTTAATCAATATTATCATACATTACTTGGAAATCCATTTCAACGATTAAAATATTATAATTCATCTACAGAACAATATCATTTCTATCGAACACCTGGAATAGTTAATTATATAATTACATATTATATTCATCATGGTTGTTTATCAACAGAAATACATTATCCACCAGAAATTCTCTATGATGAACTGGTATTTTTTGGTTTTAATATTCAAATTATATATGATATTGTTTCAAATTTTATTACCATTGATTATTATATTCCATCTGGTATAAAAAAAGATTATTAGTGTTTGTAAATAACAGTAGCGGATCTAGGATTTTGGAAGGGGGGGGCGATTTTGGCTAAAAGCTATTCTTTGAGTCCAATCGAAGTAGTGTGAATCTATTTTTGCTGTAAAAATTCGGAAGGGGGGCGGTCATCCCCCCCCCTAAATCCGCTACTAGTAAATAATTTACTGTATATTTATTAGGTAAATATCGTCGAGTATTTTGGTTTACATTTGATTATGAAATTCAAAGAAAGAAATTTAATCTATTTCGAATTATTAGTGGACTTATAACAATTTGTTCAGTTATAACATCGTTTATATTTATTGAACTGGCAAATATTTTATCTATTCATCAGAATTATAAAGAAAAATTAGTTCTTAAAAAAGCATTATTTATTGAAATATTTATTCTATTTTTTTCATATATTGAATTACTTATCTATTATTTTATACGTCCAAAATTTCGTATAATAACATTGTTTCTTATGTCAATCAATATTTTATCATTATTACCTATTGCTTTATTTCTTTATATATGGGTAACAAAATAATTGTGAATTATTTCATTATTGTTCTATGTTTATTTGCTAGTCAATTCCATCGACATGGTTATATACTTTACTTGTTATTCAATTTGCTGCACGAATTTTTCGTAGTGTTCGTCTTTCTTCTCGTGCTTATCAAATAATGTATGTTTTAACTAATCATCTATCAATTTATGTTGAATCATTTCAAATTATTGGATTGATTGTTCTTTTTTTTGCTTTATTTACTCTTGCTTTCGATCAAATCTCATCTCCTGTTCAATTTTTAACGAATTCATATTCAAATAAAACAAATTATTTTCAACCATTAAGTGAAATTATTTGGATTTCAGTTAATGCATTTTCATCATTAGGTGAAGGAACTAGTCGACCGTTAACTTTTGTTGGTTTAATCATTGAATTTCTAACTTGTTTTATTGGTGTTTTAACAATTCCACAATTAGCTCAAATTATTTATACACTTGTATCAAATACAATTGATAAACAAAAAATCAATAATGAAAAACAAAAATTAACACATCTAGTTATGATTGAAGATGAACATGGAAATAAAGCAATTGGTCAAGTTAATATTGATGATCGAGGAAATCGAAGTCTACCAGAAATACTCATACAGAAAGATGAATTTTAAGTAGAATTTTGCACAGAATTCATTTTAAGGGTGTGGGTGATGAGCAGTCTTGAATGTAAACATGAAATTCTTAAATAAATGAATCTGCGAAAGTAAATGTCGGTGAAAAGGTGAATATAAGAAGCACAGTGGGAAAAAGAGTCATACCAGTTTTCAGAAGTGTGCTCATCACACCTACCAACACTCACACAATTTTATTTCATCTGATCATACGCTTTTGATAGGGAAAAAATCATTTGTCGTGAATAAGTAGAAGACGCCATTTTCTTCATACAACTCAAAATGCTTTTAGTAGAAGTGAAATAAACAATTCTCTTATGTAGAAAATCGAAGAACGAGACAAAGCTAATGTATGAGTTATAGTCAATTCGGTATTTATTTTTTCCAAATAGAATTTAATGGGAAGAAATCGCTTTGAGTCTATTGTTTCGTCGACAAAAGACACTTCGGTAACACTTTGTTTTCCTTTGTTTTTTTCGCGGACAAAATATTTCAAACTAGACAAAATAAACAGAGATGATCTGCGCAGTAACTACCGTAAGCAAAGCAAATCACTATAAATCAACAGGAGAAAGTAATGGGTGGATGCCATTTAGTTTTTTAAATTTTTCTACATACATAATACATTTCTTATATAGTGAATAACGTGATATATAGGATGATCAAACAAAGTTTCTTATTGCTGTTACTTATAATAGGAATTAAATCGTGTCCCGATGGACAACTACCATGTGGATCCAATAGTTGTTATGATCCAACTGTGCAAGGATGTGTCGATGGCGGTGGTGGTGGTAGTCTTCAGTGCATTAATTCATGTAATGGTACGTGTTATTCAAACAATCAATATTGTTATAACAATACGAAAATTTGCGACGTTGGTGATTCCGTTTGTAATGTACAAAATTATAATCAATTTTTTTGGGAAGGATATGGTCTGTTTTGTTATAACTCTTCTCAACTCAATTGCTTTAACAATACATTATGTCAATCACCGTATATATGTGGAACGCAATGTCTTACTAGCGTGTATTCAACATGCGTAAATAACGAAACGATTTGTCAAGGTTTTTACTATTATGTCTCAAATATCCAAGTTTGTAATCGTCAACAAGGATTATGCTATGATAATACAACAAGTGTCTGTTTAAATGGTATGACAGTTTGTCAAGGATTGAGTTCACAAGCATGCGCCGGAACCTGCTATGATCCTACTATTCAAATGTGTGTAAATGATACTGTTGCTTGTATTAATTCCTGCAATGGTATTTGTTATACCAGTTCTCAGTATTGTTATAATGATACGAAGATTTGTAATATTGCTGATTCCGTTTGTAATGTACAAAATTATAATGCATTTCTTTGGGAAGGATATGGTCCTATATGTTACGACTCTTCTCAACTCTATTGCATTAACAATACATTATGTCAATCACCATATACATGCGGATCGCAATGTCTTACTAGCGCATGGTCAACATGCGTAAATAACGAAACGATTTGTCAAGGTTTTTACTATTATAGTTCAAATATTCAAGTTTGCAATCGTCAACAAGGACTATGCTATGATAATACAACAAGTGTTTGCTTGAATGGTAGTACAGTTTGTCAAGGATTAAATTCACAAGTATGCGGAGGAACCTGCTATGATTCTACGATTCAAATGTGTGTAAATGATACTATTACTTGTATTAATTCCTGCAATGGTGTGTGTTACTTAAACTCACAATATTGTTATAATGATACAAAGATTTGTAACGTTGGTGACTCAGTTTGTAATGTACAAAATTATAATGGATTTTTTTTGGGAAGGATATGGTCTGTTTTGTTATAACTCTTCTCAATACTATTGCTCTAACAATACATTATGTCAATCGCTGTATACATGTGGAACGCAATGTCTTACTAACGTGTATTCAACATGCGTAAATAACGAAACGATTTGTTCCGGTTACTACTATTGGAATCAGAATAGTAATATTAATGTTTGTGGAAGTCAGCAATCGTGTTACGATAATACTACTAGTGTATGTGTAAATAACACTACTATCTGTCCACTACAAAGTTCACAATTATGTAATTCAATTTGCTATAATCCTGGTACACAGATCTGTATGAATAATAATACTATTAGCTGTATTAACTCTTGCAATGGTACTTGTTATGGTAACTCTCAATATTGTTATAATAACACAATAGTCTGCAACACTGGAGAATTAGTTTGTGATGTACAAACAGCTTATTGGGTGTCACACTCTGCTGGTCTATCCTGTTATAATACATCTCAGTGGAACTGTGATAAAAATGCAATTTGCCCTTTATATGAAACATGTGGACAACAGTGTCGAACCGATTACTATTCAGCCTGCGTAAATAATGAAACATCCTGTCAAGGTTTTTACTATTATAATTCAAATGTTCAAGTTTGCAATCGTGAACAACGATTATGCTATGATAATACAACAAGTGTTTGTATAAATAGTAGTATAGTTTGTCAAGGATTGAATTCACAAGTATGCGGAGGAACTTGTTATAATCCCAATTTACAAGTCTGTGTTAATGGTAATATTAGTTGTCTTCATTCATGTAATGGTGTGTGTTACTCAAACTCTCAATATTGTTATAATGACACACAGATTTGTAACGTTGGCGATTCAGTTTGTAATGTACAAAATTATAATCAATTTCTTTGGCAGGGATATGGTCTTTTTTGTTATAACTCTTCTCAACTCTACTGCTTTAACAATACATTATGTCAATCGCCATATATATGTGGGACACAATGTATGACTAGTTATTCGTCAATTTGTATAAATAATGAAACAATTTGTCCCGGTTATTACTACTGGTATTCAAATAGTAATATCCAAGTTTGTGGAAGTCAGAAACAATGCTATGATAATACAACTTCTGTTTGCTATGGTGATAACAGCACAGTGTGTCCAATTGGAAATCAACTTTGTTCTGGCACATGTTACAATCCACAACTACAATATTGCACTAGTGGAAATAATACTATCTTCTGCCTGAATAATCCTTCATCTATCAACTGTGCATCTACCACTACTGCACGACCTAATTCAACCATACACATTAATACAACAACGTCACACAATACTACTAAGGCAACGACTACGACTAAAACTACTACGAAAACAACCACGAAAATAACTACAACATCAACAGCAGTTTCCAGTACTTGTTGTTCAAATAAGAATTGTACGACGAATGCCGATTGTTGTCAGACTACCTCTGAATGTCAATGCTTTCGACATCTTCAAACTGACGTTTATGGTTCATGTGTTAATCCTAATGTTACACCAATATGTGGCACCAGTTGTCCAATACAAGGTAAATGTAAAACTGATTCGGATTGTTGCAAATGTCAATGTGCAAGTATTACATTTACTAA
Source organism: Adineta steineri (assembly GCA_905250115.1). Lineage (NCBI taxonomy): Eukaryota > Metazoa > Rotifera > Eurotatoria > Adinetida > Adinetidae > Adineta > Adineta steineri. Next base: position 200,281 of record CAJNOI010000017.1, on the reverse strand, counting down.
TGCTGATGGAACAACAGCTACCATGAAGCAATGTTCACGACGTTAATATTGTATCTATAATGATACCAAACCAAAAACAATATCATTTGCTTCAAGATTTCTATAAAGACACTTCTTTTTTCCTTTTTTTCTCCTTCCAGTATCACATCGAGAAATTCGAAAGTGAACGAAGTATTACCGAATTTTTTTCCAGATCGTTTTTTATCTTATTTTCAGTTGTTTAGTTTCAATTCACATAACTACTAACATTTGTGAGGGTGTGGGTGTGGGTATGGAGTTAATACGTCACTAATATCCACACCCACACCCTATTTGATTTTAATAGAAAAACTCATAGAAATCAATCATTCACTTTATTTTTGTTATCTAAATGCAATTAGTTTCTTGGTACAAACCAAACGAACAGAACTAAATCAAGTGTCAGACAAATGTGAAATCATTATTGTTCTATTATTCTTTTCAAACAATAAGATTTCATTGATACATTTAAAAAAGAGATTCATTATTTTAAAGATTCATGAGTTCTAACCAATCTATAATTGCATTTATTTAACATGAATCATATAAAGTATAAATTTTAGTTTTTCTTTAAGAAATATATTCCTAACTCGATATTATAATAGAGGTTGATAGAATTGTTTATCTATAATTGATTGATTTGTAAATATATTCATATTATTAATGAATATCATATCTAGTCGCATAGAAAATATCATTGGTATTATAGAACTATTTCGTAATCAATAATAATCTTAAAATAAACTTATATCTCTTATAAATCTATATATGAATTTTATTTATTATATTGTTTTTTTACCGTTAAGAAAAGTCTAACTTAAAGCTTCATGATTCTATAGAAATTAAAAGCAATCGACAATTTATTCTTTCTTTTTTCGTCTATACCTAATTATTGAATCTACTGTCTCTGACTTTTTAATGATAACATATTACTCCTACGCGATAGGTATGAAGAAAACATTAGGTATATTTACATCTATGCAAAACAAATATCTGAAATTTTTGTCTTTAACGCAGCGTTGCCTACGTTTTTTGATAATATGAAAGAAAATAGATAAAATAGTTACATGACGCAAAATCAGTGAAGCAAAGAATATTCAATCACTCCTCATAGTAATACATATAGACCCATAATACGTTTTACCCTTCATAGTAATTTATATTTGAAAAGAAAAAGAAGAACATGAGTGATAAAGAGCCATTATTAAAGAAACATGACAAATTACTTGATGACAATGACAGTGTCAGTGAAAACAAAAGGTATCATTTTTAAAAAAATATAATATTGATAAACACATAATAACTCATCATTATTTATAGTTTTTCTGAGTGGCGTCAATATTTCAAACAGCAAAAGACTGATGCGAGGAATAAAAAGTTAGATGATGAGATCAATCATACTACTAAAGATATTCCAGTCGGTATTTTTCAATTGGTAAGTATATTCAAACATAAAATATCATAGGAGAAAGTACTAAGTTGAAAGCATGTTGTTTTTCTTTTTAAAATATATATATATGAATTAATTCATTTCATTTAATCGTAGTTTCGATTTGCTGATTGTATTGATATTTTTCTTATAATTATTGCTGTGTGTTTCATGTTGGGGGATGTAGTTTGTATTCTCGCAAATGTAATTCTTTTGGTCGAATCACGGGATTATTTGCCACTACATCATTTGCTGTTGATTGTCATAATCAATATGAAAATTCAGTATCTACTATTATCAATAATAGTGTATGTCCTTTTGGTATTGATCTTAATCCATTAAATTATGATCGATTACATAAGTAATTTACTAAAAAAATCTATTTTTAAATATTCTTAAATTTTTTCTTTTTAGACTATGCCATTATGATAATAAAACTATTTCATCCACATTAGCTTCGTCAACACCTTTATTTCGAGAAAACGTTATGCATTTAGTTTATTTGTTCTTCGGTAAGTCTATTGAATATGATGATTTAAAGTTCAAAAAAAAGCAAACGATTTGTTGTTTCCCCGTGTCAATGTAGGTGTTGGTATTCTTGTATTTCTATGTGGTTGTCTTCAATATATGTGTTGGACAGTTGCTGCGAAACGACAAACATCTCGTATGAGTATTTTACTCTTTCAATCACTTATTCAACGTGTAAGTAAAAATATTTTTTTATATCCATAAAAAAACTTAATAATTCGTGATCATAAGTCAAAATTGAATAGTATCAAATTTCTACTAAATGACTTAAATTTAGTGCAGATATAAGTGATTATCAACGATGAAATTAGTTCAATTACAGTTTATTCGATTTATTTCTCTTGCTTCGTGTCAAACATAAAATAAAGTAAAGTAGATCATTCATATCAATTAAATTACGAAAATAATCGATATAAAACATATAAGAGACAACGATGATAATACGAAGCAATATCAAACATCATGTCGAAGGTAATTTTACCGTAACAAAAATAAAGAATTTTCTTATCGGTACAATTTAGAAATAGTTTTAATTAATTAATTAGAAAATAACATTAAAGAATATGATAATAATGAATTGATTATTTTCAATACATTTGTACACTTGTTAAATTAGGATTTAAGATTAAATAATTTGCTATTTCTCTTTCATCTTTCTTAGAACATGACATATTTGGATACGAATCAAACTACTCAATACAATACGAAGCTTTTTATGTAAGCAAATATAATAACTTTATAGCAAACAATTATATATGATCGACTTTCTTTACAGTAATATTGAAAAGATCAAAAACGGGATAGGTTTTGAATTCTTAATAGTAATTGAACTTATTCTAATCATGACTTTCAGTATAATCATATCTTTTATTATCAATTGGAAATTGTCTTTAATTATGTCTTGTACAATTCCAATTGTTGTTGTTTGTTCATTGATGTTTGCTAGGGTAGAAATTATTATTTTATTCACTAAAATCTTTATCAATAATTACAGCTCATCACTAAAGAAACTGAAGCGCAATTAAGTACATATTCAAAAGCTGGACAAATCGCTCAAGAAGTATTTAGTTCATTAAGAACTGTTCTTTCATTCAATGGAAGTAAATCGCAACAAAAACAGTAAATAAATAAAAAATTATAGATTACTCTATTATTTATCTTCATCTAGATATGATAAAGAATTAAAACTAAATGAATGGTGTACTGTTCGCAAAGATATTGCATTTGGCGCTTTTTTTGGTTGGTTAATTTTTATAAACTTTCTAGTTTATTCAATTGGTTTCACTTTTGGTTCTATTCTTATGTCTTATGGAAATCATCGTACACTAACCATTAGTGAGATTCTTGTTGTAAGTGAGCTATAGCATCCCTGTGCAAGAGACTAACTGAAAAGAGAACTTTTGTTTAGATTGTAAATATGTTTGCACAAGCTTTAGGTTATCTTAATAATATTGGACCTTTCTTCCAATCAATTTCGGAAGCTCAAGGTGCAGCTGTATCCGTATTTCGACTTATTGATGAGGTAAAATCGAATGCATACTAGACATCAAACCTTGGTAAGAATATTTTTTATGATATAGGTACATGATGAAAATATCAATGAAAGAGAAATATTACAAGAGAACATATCTAATGACAGATTTATTTCTAATATTAATGGTGATATTGAATTTGACAATGTTAGTTTTAGTTATCCATCGAGAGAAAATGCAACAGCTTTGAACAATCTTAAATTGATTGCTCGTGCTAATCAAACAACTGCTCTTGTAGGTTCAAGTGGTTGTGGTAAATCTTTTTTTTTTTTAAACAAACATAATATTTTAATACTGAAATTTATTGTGATAGGAAAAAGTACATGTTTATCACTTCTTCTTCGCTATTATGAACCTTCCTCAGGTAGACTCATAATTGATGGTCAATCAATTTCAGATTATAAAATCAAACAATTGCGTCAAAATATTGGAGTTGTTAGTCAAGAACCTGTAGGTTTCTTTCATTTTCTTTTTTAGTCTCTGTCGAATTTTTATATTAAAATAGATTCTATTTGGAATAAGTATTTATGAAAATATTCGTTTTGGTAAATTGAATGCAACACGTACAGAAATTGAACAAGCAGCAGAACAAGCTAATGCACATAAATTCATTATGAAATTACCAGATGTTTGTTCTTAAATATTTATCTATATTTCTATTAATATTTTTGTTTGCAGAAATATGAGACACTTGTTGGTGAACGTGGTATACAACTGAGTGGTGGTGAAAAACAACGTATTGCATTAGCTCGTGCACTTGTTAAACAACCCAGTATTCTTTTGTTAGATGAAGCAACAAGTGCACTTGATAATGTTAGTGAAAAAATTGTTCAAGAAGCACTTGATCGAGCATGCAAAAGTAACAATCATTTAACTATTATGGATTATATTATTATCATAGATATATGTAGATCGTACAACTATAGTTATTGCTCATCGTTTGACTACAATTCAAAATGCTGATTATATTTATGTATTAGATAAAGGAAGTGTAATTGAAGAAGGTACACATGAAACATTATTAGCGAAAGAAGGAGGAAAATATCAAACAATGATCAAAATGCAACAATCTGAAAAAACGATTGGCACACAAGATGGCTTAATGAATATGGCAAAAGCAGTAGCTGAGGATGAAGAACAACTATGTATGTTATTATTATTATATTTTATAAACTTGATTTTATTTTATATTGATTTTTGTAATAGTGGAACGTGTTCGTCTATTGAGTGAAAACGAAACAATTGATATAAATCAAGTAAAAATAAATAAATATCTAATAATTTGAAAGAAATTATTATTATTAATAAAATAAATTGTTTAGAAAAGTTCAATATCAACAAGAAGAAAATCTATCTTTGTTAGACTTATGAAGATGAATAGTCCTGAATGGATGTTTATCTTAATTGGTTGTTTAGCATGCTTATTTGGTGGATTACGTGGACCAGTATTCTCGATTCTATTCGCAAAAATAATCAATGTAAATACTTTTATTCATATGAATATTCTAAGAAAAAATAAAAGATGTGTCTTTTTCTGTTGAATGTTTCTTTTATTTTAGGAATTCAATGATTGTAAATATACTGATATACATCGTCGTGTATTAGTTACAAGTAGTTTATTTATTCTTATCGGTGCTCTTTTTATGATTCTTCATTTTTTTCAAGTAATAACATAATTACTAAACTATATCAATGATTTATTTCATATTTGTTTATAGTATGTGACTTTTGGAATCGCAGGAGCGAAATTAGTTAGTCGCATTCGTTCGAAAGCTTTCGCATGTTTTCTTCGTCAAGAAGTCGCTTATTTTGATCGACCTGAAAACAGTTCTGGTGCAATATGTAATCAACTCTCTTCTAATGCAGCTGCCATTGAAGACATGGCTGGTACAAGATTAGGTGTTATTTGTGAAACTTTATCGTTATCTGTTTTTGGCTGCTTATTTGGCTTTTTTTACAACTGGGAATTAACAATAATCATAGCTATTGCTTTTGTTATCATACTGATTGGCGTTATTATAGATATACGACTAAGTTCATGGTTAAAAACACAGTCTGATCTCATTTACTCTCAAGCTAGTACGGTAAAATCATCTTGTTATTATACATAATTTGATCCAGGGATTATTAAATATTCATTCTATGTTCTGTCTTGTTTAGCTTGCTGTTGAAGTTATTACTAATATGCGTACAGTTAAACAGTTATCAATGGAAAATGAAGTTTTACGACAATATTCAAATATGATTGATCAAATATTAATGTTAGTCTTATGAATATTATGCATATATATATATTTGATAAAGAGCTTTTTTTTCGTAGTAATGAAAAATCGTAAAAATTAATTGTGAAAACAATAGTAAGGTCGAAATTTGATCAGATAGTTCCTTTGATTGTAGTTAGTTTATTTTCCTGTTATAGCAGATCTAAATTGAGATCTAAATATATCGAAAGTAATAAAAAAGCCCGAATTGTTTTGAAAATTTTGAATAACTTTGTCAAAAATATATTCTTCTATATCGATAATGGACCGATAAAATCGAATATAACTCTCTTTTTTTTTTACAGATATTCACTTCAATCTTCAATAAATTATCTTTTGTTTAGAATGTTTTGGAGATCTGAAGCACTGTTTGCAATGGTATGTGGATTGTACTGGTCGATGAGTCCATTGACTTTGGGACCTTTGTATTGGCGTGCTTTGATTCTTGTTGAAAAAAATGAACTAGACATGAGCGATGTTGTTATGTAATTAAAACAATAGTTTCAATAATCTATAAATTAACTTTTATCATTCATTTTATTTTTATAGGATTTCTGCTTTTGGAATGTTCGCACTAGAATTACTAAAAGTTGTTGGAATGTTGTAAGATATATAATTTATGTTTTGTTTTTATTATTTTCATTTCAGAGCACCACGTATGGGTGCATCATTTGCTGCTGCTCACGCATTTTTTGATCTATTTGATCGAATACCAACTATCGATAATGAATCAAACAAAGGACAAGAATTAGTAAAAGAAAAAACAAAAAAACTATTGTCTCGCAATTCTATTTATTTTAATCTTGAACTGTTTAGACTAACTTTAGTGGAGAAACAGAATTTAATCAAGTGAAATTTATGTATCCAGCTCGTCCATCAGTTCTTGTTCTTAATAAACTTCAATTGTCGATTAAATCAGGTCAACGGATAGCTCTTGTTGGTATGTGCAAAATAAATTAAATTTTCTTGTTTATCATTCATATAATACTATAATCGATTTAGGTGCATCTGGATGTGGAAAATCAACAATCGTTCAATTATTAGAACGATTTTATAATGTTACACATGGACAATTGGTAAGTATCTCTTTTCTATATCTATAATTCAAATACTTATATAAAAACATATTCTAATATAAATAAGATTCTTGATGGTGTTGATATTCGACAACTAAATCTTCAATGGCTTCGTTCTCGCTTGGGTGTTGTTAGTCAAGAACCAGTTTTATTTGATTTAACAATTGCTGAAAATATATCATATGGATTCGAAAATATACCAATTGATGAAATTATTCTTGCTGCAACTAAAGCTAATATTCATGAATTTATTCAACAATTACCTCTAGTTAGATTCATATTTTGATTATTTAATAATATAATTTTATATTGTCATATAGGGTTATGAAACAAAAGTTGGAGTAAAAGGTAGTTTTTTATCAGGTGGTGAAAAACAACGTATTGCTATTGCTCGAGTTCTTATTCGTCGACCTAAAATATTATTATTAGATGAAGCTACAAGTGCTATGGATCCATACAATGAACAAGTAAATTTATTTTTCTTTTCTATATATAATTAACATTTTTAATTTGCAGATAATACAAGAAACTCTTGATCAAGCTCAAATAGAAGATCCAAATCGAACATTAATTATTATTGCACATCGTCTATCAACAATACGTTCATGTGATTTAATACGTGTACTTGAAATGGGTCGTATAGTAGAAAGTGGTACTCATACAGAGCTAATACAAAAACGTGGAATTTACTATAAAATGTTAAATGCTCAAACCAACGTACAATAATTATTCTTCAACTATTTCATTAATAACAGATAAATATTTTTACATCTACAGTCATACAAGTATTTTTTACTAATTATCGTTTTTTTCTAATATATAAAATTGTCTTTGAATCCAATTATATCTAACTTTATAGATAAATCGATTAAACCTAATATTCAAAAAATACCAAAAATTAAATCTAAACTATTGATTAGTCTTTTATTATTATCTTGTCATAAAAAATTATTACTTATACTTCACATACTTTTATATAATCTCTTTAATCTGATTTGTAATGTATCCTATTTTCAACACAAAATATGAACATGAAATGCAATTGTTTCAATTGAATAAATAATGAAAAGAGTTTCAAGTCAAAATATTTGTCATCATATTTGATTTATTAGAAGAATGTTGATCGTTATTATTAGCAATAGGATTTTCATAGATAGTAAAAAGTTTAAAAAAGGGTACTATTTATCTGCTAAGTAATTTTAAATAAATACCAAGTAAAAAATTCAATTTTTTTAAAGTAATTTATTCAAGTAAATTCGAAGTAAACAATGTTTTTTTGCTCAGTATTTTATTTGGAATCTAAGTAAAAAAATGTAATTCTCTATATAAATTATTAGAAAATGATAAGTAACTATATGAATTTTGCTCAGTAAAGATTGATGAATAACTAAGTGAAGAATTTAATTGCAGTTATTGTATCAATAAAGTTTTCATTGCTTTTTTTGGTCGTCATCTTTCTCCCAGTGGTATATCCTTTGCTGCTGGTGGCAGTTTACAGAATTTCATTCTAATTGCCATGCCAACTGTATGTTTGCAAATATATTCTTTGAAGAAACTTGGACAATTACAAGTCCCATTTTTCCATTCTAGTGCATTGTTTGGTAAACTTATCTTCCATATTGAAAATTCAATATCTTTAAATTCATCTTGAGGGTATGTGTGGGTGTGGGTGCAATAAACAAGATATACCCACACCCACTATTAAATTTTTCTCATGGTATATTTATTAATAAATATAATCTTGTTAAATAAGATACTTGACGTTAATATCAAATCATTTTACATTTTTATTCAAGTACTATTGATTTTTCATATGATGAAAAAACTACATTATTTATATGAAAACGATTTCGATCTAGTTTTCTATCAATAGACTTATTTATTACGTAGCCGTTCGAAGATTATGAATTCAACGATAAGTAAAAAGATCATTGAATGAACGTTGTGAAATACTATGCCATTCATATAATCAATATTTTATCAGAGTTTCTTTTAAATCAAGCTACACATTAAATACCAAAAATATCGAAGATCTTAATTGTCGATGATTCATAGAATGATGATCCTTGCTCTTATTTTTCATTATCAAAAGAATAATTAGAGTTTGTCATTTTTTTATGACTGAAACCATTTCATTTTATCGTCTGTTTGTTGTTTATTCATATAAATAAATAAAACTAACAAAAAGAGAAATCTACGTTAACATAAATATATAAATCCTAATAAATCAACTTTTCAATATCAGACAAATGTAACAAAATACTAAAGTATTTCAAGACCGACTGTACACATGTTCTTAGTTATTTTATCAACAATGTACTAAAAAAAAAGAAAAAAGTCTGAACAAATAAAGAAAATAAATTATTTTACTCGAGCTTCAGATATATTTCGATATTTGACCATTTTATCATAAGAACATATTGATTTAAATGTTCCAGTGGCTTTTGCTTCCTTAAAAATACAAAAAAATTAAATAAGTTTACTTCGTTTTTTATGAAATTACATTTGTAAGAATTTGTATTTGATTTAAATTTGGTTTTAGAACCGGTCCTTCTTTTAAATCTTTATATTTAACTTGCCAATCAATTTCATATAATCCTCGAAAGAATGTATCAGTTATAAATAATAGACGTCTAAAATTAAAATTATTTATTTAAACAAATCATAAATTCAATTCTTACTTTGACGTAGCCATTAACTATAAGATGGTGGATTTTCTGAACAAGTTATATGTGCAACATAAGTATCTGTTTTTTCAAATTCTCCATCTTCTAATCTCTACGATATCACACAAAACAACAAAATAAACTTTACATTTAAAATAGAAACTCTCATAGCTTCATGAGCATGAGCGATACAAAGTCGAATAAGAACTTCTTTCGTTTCTGACCAAGCAACTTTTGATCTATTTGAAGTGAAATAAAACATTTCTTCTTGATTCATATCTTTAATTGTGGATAAACTAACGCTATGGATACCAATTTGAGCATGTTGTTCTCTAATGATTCAACTAATGATAGCAGCTATATTCATTAAAATCAATTATTTAATACAAAGAAAATTTAAAAAAATATAGTGCAGAAACTGCTTCAATGACTTCTGTGTCATCTTCTTGTCGTCTTTCCAAATCTTGTTAAATAATTGAAAATTTCGCTGATGCATATTCGTTTAGAACAGTCAATGAAATAGATTGGTTTTCTTTCAAATTAATTGATGTTAATGAAGGATTTTCAGCATATTAAAATAAATAAAGCATTTGATAAAATAAAAAATTTAACTTTACTTCGTAACCATCTAAATGATCAGTAAATAAATCTCGTCCTATTTCATCAAATAGTTGGAATGTTGCGATTGGTCATCAAATAAAACATCATTCTAAATAGCTTTAAGAGCTTGAACTGCATTTTCTTTGAATTTCATGTTGATGTATTGCATCTGTTGCCGAGTTAATGGTCCCATTGGCAGTTTCTTCCAATATTGTTCAAGTGCGACGATCGTTGGCACCAGAATCATATACGTATCTTTATTCTCTTGAAGTCCAGCCAATGTATCACTAGGAAATATCCATTGTTGTTCACGTAAGCCTTTAGATGAAACTAATAGCAATTTTTTCATTAACATTCTCGAGGTACAACGCCCAAGTCGATAATTCTGAACACCGTTTCCGGCGCTGTTGTAGGCATGAAACGACAAAAAGACGGCTAAATTCGTGGACGAGATGGCCATGAACCAATGTCGTTTCTCGCCATTTAACCATCTTAAGGGTGAGTATGGGTATGAGTGGTAAGGACAAGTATATGTAATACTCATATCCTTACCCACACCCACACCCTCAAGATAAAATTAAAGAAACATTGTAATAAACAATAAGATATATAAATTATTGTGTGCTTGTTCTACTATTTATTTTATTGTAATTGCAATGTCGAAGAGGTGGGATAGTGTTACCACTATCATCGGTATATAATGTTTTCTTCACTAGTTCATTATTCATTTGAGTTTATATCACACAACCTCATGTATTATGTATATAAGAGCACAAAGGCGAGAGAACGAAAAGAATAAAATATAGATTAATTTTTTGTATGAATATACTATTTATATTGAGATGAAGAATATTTCTCAATAAATAATAACTTTTTTATAGTAGAAAACGAAAGTAATTTGATTTTTTTGTTATCTATCAAGAAAAATTGCTCGATTGGGTAACAATCAATTCTATAAAAATCAAACTGTTTTATCTATTTGGTGCAATTAAGATATTATAACCATTTTACATGGAACATTTCTAAAGAGATGTCATTCTAATCGATTATTTTAAAGGTTGCCACGTCACAGTCGAATTTTTAATAATTGAATATGAAAAGAATTTTTGTGAATAAAGCGATGAAAAACAAAATAGTTTGAGTTTAATGATCCATAAATAAATACTCTTACTAAGATTTGCTCGATGATACTTTGAGGGTACGTGTATATGTGTGTGTGGCTGCTGACGGATAAGAAGGATACTCACACCCTTATGCACATCCATACCCTATAGAACCCATCAAATTCGTGATTCTATACATAAGAATGAAAGCTGAAACAGAATAGTTGAAAAAAAACTCAAGTACGCGATGATTATATAAAACCTTTTGACAAGGTAATAGATTACGCGTTTTCATTTTTTCGCAGATTTCGGTGTGGTTGTGTCTGTGGCGATGACGCTGAGATGGGTATGCGTCGATGTGAATATAATATTCACACCCACCCACATTCACATCTACATCCACCCACACCCTCGCATCTTGACATCCATATATATATGTCCAAGTATCATTTTATTCAAACTTTATGAGATTCAAAATGGTGAAATCATCAATCCTTGTTTTTAACAAGGAGACATTTATTTGCAAAGTGAGATAAAAAATGATAACAGTTTTTCTTCGAAAGAAGAACAAACCAGGCTCACCTATAGATATACAGAGTTATTGACAGCTTCATATATCTTCAACTCAACAATATATATCTGGTAAGATATTCGTTAAAATAAGAAGACGAAAAAATTTAATTTAAAAACATTCTCTCATGCGGTATCTAGAGAGTAAAATCTTAATTATTTAGTTTAAGACAAAATTCAATTACTTAAGACTTATGTTTTCAATAGAAGGAGAGCAGCGTTATGTCGAGTACAAAATTTATCTGTTCGAACTTTTTAGTGAATGAGTTGCACGATTTTTAATTTTGTAGTTTCTGACAATAGAGGGAGGCATAAATAAATTTACAAATTAGAAGCAGAAGATATCGATACAACATTATATAGAGATTTTAAAAAAAATGATGTTCTCTACATTTGGATAAAAAATTAAAGCAAGCCGTACGAATCAGATGGCAATCAAAATATGAGAACTGAGACTAATGAAATGAAGTTTTGCTAGAATCGAAACTATTAGAAAAATTTGCTCGAAAATAATGGTCGTCATTTAACATTATCGATTACATGGTTATCTTGAGAAGATCTCTAACAGTTCCTTACGGACAGATATAGATATCGTCTGTTGTGCTTTTGTGAATCATGTCTAGACGAAGGGGGTGATGAAATATAAGAGTAGAAATTTGAACCAAAACAATAATCTGGACCATGTCAAATAGCTTAGTAATGATCCCATCGCAAATACAATCTTGAATGTGATATTGATAGTTCATGGTATCAAAATGCTACAGCGAGATCATAGTCCTATAGACAGCAGAGGGATAAATGTTAATCTTCGATTTAACAATTAAAATATGATGCTTATAACTTTAAATTTGAAAAATCTGCTTTAGAGTGCCACATAGTTTTCTGTTGATTTTCCAAACTGTAGAGAAGGGACGTTAAACCAACACTAACAAACTTAAAAATTTTATAGATGAAAACACTACTGTTTACATTTACTTTGACTGCTCGTAACAAACGATTACAAATTGCAATAAAATGAAAAAATATAGAACTTGAAAAAAGTTATTTTAACTTAAAAATCACAATTAAAACAGTTTATTTCAACTTTAACACTATCAATATATGTTCAAGATTAAATTGTCATCCCCAGAGTTATGCTGGTATAATTTTACTGCTTAAAACTAAAGAATATTAAGCACTTACGATGTTGACTCAAAACGATTTGTCAGATAGATGTTATTATCGATAGCAACAGTTATATCATGTTTTACATTTCATTTTTTTTAGACAACCACACAAACCGTTTTTCAGTATAACTGATTTCTTTGCATCAGATAGTAAACTCGTATTTTTTGTTCTGCTAGACAAAGTAGGATGAGTTGTTGTGGTACATTCTGGAAGGGTATGACCCTTTTCTTCATTATTGTACTGTATATTACTTTCTTTGCGGCACTCATCATCGGTGCAAGTCGAAAAAATGAATGTCCCGAGGAACCCCGACTACCTATCTGGTTGATCGTCTTCGGCAGTATTGGAATTGGGTTTGGTTTTATTTTCATAATTCATATGGTAAGTAACTCATAAGCTTTGTCAAGCTATGCTCTGAAAGATTTTGATCTGGTTTTTGTTTTTCAGATAGTTTCCGTGAAATGTTTCAAGAAAGGATACGCAACAAAACTTCATATACCGGTCATCCTACTCGCTATTTTGATCATAATCTGGAGCAGTGTGGTACAGTTACATAAATTATGAATCTTCATTTTCTATTAAGCTTATTTTGTCTCGATTGATAGGGGTTTGCATGGCACGGTAGTTCATCGGATCATTCATTAGGGTAAATATATCTTATCAAGGCTTTACAAACTGTGAAATAATCTGATGGAAACTTAAAAGTCGCTTGTAGAAATTAAATAGTCTACTAAGATTTTCTATTTTCAGCAGTAACGACTAATTTCATCTATAGCTGTTCGACCTCTGATCTTGAAATCTATGACATATAATAATCGATTTAGAATATAGACGAAGTCTGTCGGCTAAAACAAGAATGCTTGAGAAGAAACTAATTTACTTATAAAGATGTCACATAAAGAAAGTACCAAATAAAAACATATAGCGGACTATTTCTTATCAGCAACAAGACAAGAATATCTGTTTATTATAGTAAGTAATTGATTGTGTCCGTTTGTTCGAGGCGTATCATACGCACACAATGCGATGACAGAATATGTTGATAATTTACTCGCTGCAACTATCGAAAAGAAAACTCATATATTTGAGAAAAGAATGAATATTGTGTGCTGATTATTTATTCGATTTTTCAATATCTGTAAGTTGACTAGCATCTGCCCATGCCACTAAAACCGATGGCTAAATATTCAGTTATCTGCAGTTAATTACAGTTAAATATGAGTTTTTATTTTGAAGCTCTTAAGGATGACGTCATAAAAATAGTTATAAAATAAAAGATTATCCAATGAAGAAAATCACAGCATCACTTAGAAAAATATACCTGTAACATGTTAGAATCGATGTTTTGATAAAAACAGGGACATGGTAGGCTGTTTCTCTGGAAACGATTTTTTTCAAAAATTAAATCAGATTTCAGGTTAATGTAGAAACATTAACTATTCTATAAATTTCGAATTACTACACAGTTTAGAAACGTTTTAAATTCCTCGAGATATACCCATATCGATCGTATATGATCAAGTTTTAAGTTTAACTTACAATAGTGTATGAAATCTTTTTAGTTAGCAATATCTTTAAAATAGATTCTAGTGAGATTTGTAGAATCATATAAGAAGTGAAGCTTCTCATAACATTTTGTCTAATCTAACAGGGTTCTATACACGATTTTTTATGCGCGCTAGCGTTGTAGAGTTACTATAGACTGAATGTCGAAAATAAGCGATCATTATCACCCTCATTTCCTATAAATCATTATACAAGATTTCATCAGCTGAATGAGATCATAGGCTAAGATCAAATTATATCTTATTTATAATTTCTACATATACGTATCAAATTTTTCATCTTTCAGGTGTGACGGACTTGTGAAAAGCTTTGCATCAGTAATGGGAGTAGTGGGGATCTTATATGCTGTTGTCTCAATATTGCTCTGCTGCGGCGTAATGGTCAGTCGTATAAAGTCTTAAAAACTCACACCCACACTCATACTCCCACTCGTGTACGATATATGGAGAAGTGGACGAAAGTTTGAGTGGTAATAGAGGAGTGACCCCATCAATCACAAATTAAATCAAATTAACGTATCTACTGCAGTAAATGACAAACCAATATGCTTATTTCAACTTGTAATTTTTAATTATCAGCTATTTCAGAAATCAATAAACAAAATAAAATAATAAATAAAACATTGAAACAACAAAAAATGATTGAATCTTGCTTAAAGTCATGTCAGACTTAACGGATCGAATCCATATTCTACCTAATCCGAAAAATAACGTTCAATTATTTCAATCAAATAAATCCTTTTCATTTCAATGTTGAGCTTATAGCATATGTAAATATCGTACGAATAACAAACACATAAAAAATAACTTCATACGAAAAAGATGGAGAAGGTAGATATGCAAGATGTACAAGTCAAGAATCAGTTTTGGTTACGTAAAGCGTGTCTTTCTCAATCATATTATTAATAATTTTATTTATCTTCACAAGAGGTTGGTGTTGGTGTTAGTATTCTATTCATTTCATACCCACACCCACACTCTGATCTATTTGTAAAAACTTCAAAAGACATTAGAGCTTTGCTATGTTCTTTAATCGTTCGATCTAATTGAAGAAAACAAAAGAAAGATATTTTTTTATTTTTTCAAAAAGTATATATAAACACGTCATTCTCTTTAGTCAGTCACGTTATTCGTTCTGTTCTACTTTAAATAATGACAACTAATCAAATGGTAAAAGAAAAGAAAAGAGAAAAAGAATGTACTTTTACGTTACTTTTTCTCGTCAATAATATTAATAATTTCTACGAGCACTTACCGATATATATAACGAGGTTACTTGTGTAAAGTACTTATTTTCAACGACAATATATTTCTTCTAACATATACGTTATATTTACTGTTTATTTAAATGTCTTGTACTGAAGAATCCAGTGATTACTGGGATTATGACGATCCATCTGCATGGTCAAAACATTTTCCATCTGCTGCAGGATTATGTCAGTCTCCAATCAATATAATCTCAAATGATACTGCCCTAGAATCATATCCATTACTGATATTTTCTTCAAAATATAATTCAAATGAATTATTTACATTGACAAACAATGGTCACCAAGTTGCTGTTACATTAGCTCAACATACTTATGGACAGAACGAAAACGATTTATGGTTTACTGGTGGTGGTTTAACAGGACAATTTTATTTCGTTAATTTTCATTTACATTGGGGAAGAAATGATCGACATGGATCCGAACATGAAATTGATGGAGAAAGATTTCCTGCTGAAGCACATTTTGTTTTTAAGAATCAACAGAATGGACAATTAGCTGTATTTGCATTTCACTTTATCATTGCTGATCAATGGGATGATGAAAATACTGAATGGGAAAAGTATACAGATGCTGCAAGTCAATTACTTAATGTTAATGATACTATGAATTGTACATTCAATTTAAGTCAATTGATGAAAGCAAATGAGAGAGAATTTTTTTCGTTATACTGGTAGTTTAACAACACCACCTTGCACCGAAGGTGTTGTATGGACAGTATTCATGGATAAAATTCCAATTGCTGAACAAAGTTTAAATCAACTTCGTCAGAATATTACGAAGAAAGTTTATCGACCAGTTCAATCAATTAATAATCGAACAATTTCTAGAAATTCTTTAGACTAAACAATTATTTGTATCCCTATACACTCACACATCCTTCTATAATATTGTAGCAAGAAAAAATAAACTATTAAATTTATTATTGTACATTTTGAACATATTTATTGATATTAAGGTGGGTGAGTTACTATTCAGCGCTCTCTTTAAATATCTGCTCACATTCTCCTAATACTAAGTAGTTCACTTTTGCTTAGTTAAGATAGTATTCAGTAGCAAGAGTCACCGTATAAATGAGCCATGGAAAAAAAATCAAGAATCATCACAATTCGTACCCTTAAGACTGGTTTATGTCAGTGAGGTTACATCCAAATTAACAGGTGCACGTATTTACTTACTTTACAATATGATTGATTTTCTGGATCCTGACACATGAGTGTTTTATAAGATGATAGGGTGTGAGGATGAGTATTATAGCCATCACACACTCACATTCTCAATCACTCAATCATAATAATAAGATGCAGAAAAATATCCCAGATACTAATAAGGGATGATTTCAACATCATATGAAACTTTAACGGTGTGGGTCATTTTCTACTTTGTTTTTCTCTCATCGATACCCACATTCACCCATACTTGCGTATCAGGCACAAGAAAAGAAAAAAGTACAATATCAGATACAAGGCAATGTCAGGGATGATAAAAACAGGACGTATGAGAACGATTCGTAAGAAAAGATCAAATATCACGCATAAAATGTGCTCAGATAGGTGCGTTACAGTTGCTCACACTCTCAAATTTTTTTCCTTAGCACTTCATTTGGTACCTAGTAAAGTTTGTTCAAATGAAATTTCGATGACTTTCGTGTTGCACTATACTTTCTTAATAAAATGAAGTTTTCTCTTGAATAGCAAAAAATTTTTGCTTAATTTGTTTAGGGTATTACTCTACTCTTTGAGCTGAAAAAAGGGTCAAATTTTTGTGGTAAATATTTCAGTTTTCATAGAGTCATAACAGTGGCAAACTGAAAATATCTCTCTACGTTTTGTGAATATCGTCTTTTTACACTTCGTGTGTAATTTTTCAATTACCGAAGTTTATCAAACAAACTTCTCTTACTTATTAAAATGTTTTCTCCCTATTTGTGATTGATACTTAATCAAATTTTTTCAAGTGACATTTTATTCAAACATAATGTCAATGATTTAAATCTTGCTCTACACAAAAACTAGTAATGTCTCAAAGGACGTGGTCGATAACTTGTCGTTCATAACACGCTGTCTAAAGCAAAAAGTAGTAATATACTCTGAAAGCGCTTGACAAGCTCTACAATCCTAGCTAACAAAAGAATTTCAAAAAGAATTGCAATGGAATAAAAAGAATTAATCTTCTTCTTGGGGTGGCGTTAAAAGCTAGATATTTATAACGTAGTCGCTACGATTTCTTGTGTATTGAAAGAGCTGACAACTTCATTTTTTTCCACAAGTAAATAGTCATCTCAAGGCTCGTAAAACAAAAAAGAATTTATCGAAATCGATCAAGTAGAACCCGATTTATTGACATTTTTCTTTTCAAAATCCAACGGCACATTGGCGCACTCTTCACTCATATATATTCTTTTCATCTCATTATCTAAAAACTGATTTTTGTAATATAGTAAATGATCTTTTAAATATAGGAATTAAGAACTATTTTTTGCAACATCAAATTTACAGTAAATTGATAAAGCACATCGATACTCAAATGATAAAAGATATATTACATGAATAATACGACTACTCATCATTTGGATATCTCGCGTCATCTTTTTTCTTTCTCTCTGAATAAATTTATAATTACTGTTGTCACGGTGACTGAAGATGGGATAATACGACATGTTTTTTTCCTTGTTTGTCGTTGATAATAACGCATCACTTTACTGCTATTTTTCTTAATAAAATGCAACAATTACGAATCAAAGTTCAACTAGGTGATGGAAAAAAAGAGCGTCCTGGAAGATCTTTATTACATAAATTTATCTATGTTATTGATTTATTATCAACGAAAACTATTGGTGAACTTCTTCAAATATTACAAGAACATATTGTTAAAGAATTCTCATACAGTAATATACAAATAGTTCAATTAACAACTGAAGATGGTTTCATTTTAAGAGAATCAGATTTGTGTTCAGCTGCACTCAAAGACAATGATCATATTATCTGCGTAGATATGAAGAAATTTGTTGATACATACCGTCAATTTTTTTCCGATGCTACTGTTTGGTTAGAGCGAGAAGAATACGATGCAACTAATAAAGCAGAACGAATGATTCGAATTGGCCTTAATAGTATTTCGCAATTATTCATAAGATTGTTTGGAACATATGAAGTTAATAGTATTTATACATTTGGAATTTATCAACTGATGGAAATTGCTAATGCAAAACGAGAAAGTAAGAGAGGAGATTTTTTATGGAGTTTTAACATATCAAATTAGAGGTACGAAGAAAGACACATGGCTGATGTGTGTAAGAGTGATAAATACTGATTACAGCTTATTAAACTTTTATTGATCTGAGAGTGACATCGTCAATGAATATTGATACGTATGGATTTGAATATACATAAGAAACAAATGTAATAACCACTCTCGAGATGACTGTTGTCTTTCTTAATATGAACTGATCTTCATATAAGTTTCTAATAAAACTCTTAGTTTTGGATTTCATAGATTAAAAAAATAAGATTCTGTTCCAGTTCCTGTTTAGTTTGTCAGTGTAGACTAACACCCTACTTTCATAGATATAAAATGACATTAAAGTTCTAGATTTTATTGCTTCAAATTAAATTGAATCAATTATTTTAGACAAATTGATTGGTCATCTTGACAATACAATGGAATTTAAACCACCATCTCCAGCTAAATGGTTTCTTGAATGTCAATGGGATTATGATGCTGATTCAAATACATGTTTATTTATAACATGTAGTTTAAAAACTGGTTCAAGTGATGATACATGGTTCGGTAAATTACAAATTTTACTTGATCAATCTCGTATGTGCATTGAAAAAGGTGAAATTACACATTTGTCTGGTGGAATGCATGATGGTACAATCTTAACGACTGAACAATCTCAACGTCTGCAAGAACTTGTTGCTACAATTCCACCACCTAAACGAACAGGACCACAAATCAATACCGATACTCCTCAGAACTTGAAATTAACTAAACATGAATGTGAAGGTGCATCATCACTTCTTATGGTTTATGGAAATACAAATACTGTACAAATGAATCAAAAGTCATCGACAGTTGAAGGAAATTTTTTACAAGAATTTTTTATCAGTTCTATTGTATTTTCCAAAAAAACCAACAATACTACCAGAAATATTAGGTCGAAAACGTACAGAACCAGGTGATAAACCTATTTCAGTCACTAATTTAACCGTATACTATCAAATATATGATAGTTCATGGCGGGTGTGTCAAAATATTAAAATTGCGCCTGGTCCTTTCGATGGCAAAGATAAATGGTTACCTGATCTTATAATTAATATTGAACCAAATACTTTGGTTTCATTTAGTATTAAAGGAGAAATGTTAATCAAAGGAAAATGTGGAAGAAGCTCGCAAACAAGTGGTCGAGCGCATACAAGTTTACCACAACCACTGAAATTAAAAATTGTTGCTACAGATAGTTTTGGAAAAGAATGTTCTTTAATTGTTGAACAATTGAATGAACCACTGGAACTTGTGACAATCGATGCAATGAGAAGATGGTACACTTCAACAGAAATTGTCTTAGCATTTATTTATGCTGATGATTGTGATAATGATGACAGAATTTATGCATGGATGAGCATCCATGAGAATCAATTACGAATCAAGAATTTTCAACAAAATTCCTGTATATCATTCGATTGGAAAAGTTTTCTGCAGTTACAATTTGAAGCACAACAAAATAAAACTACGGAAAATCATCTAGAAAAAATTCATTATCAAAAGGATTCAGATGAAATAAAGGCAACTATATTGTTCGATCCAGTTACTTATATGGCATATGCAGTTCGATTTGAAGTATCAACAAAAACATCAAAAACTGAAGAAATTGTGCCTATTCCAATGGACAAAATAAAAAAATAGCAGAAAGTCCTTCTCTCAAATTTGAGAGTGTGGGACATAGATAGTACCCTACGCACACTCACACCTCACACCTACACCCACTCACACCCCACACCTACACCCACTTAATCATTACAATTAGCCTGCTTTATCAGCATTACTTATACAATAAAATAAAATTTTCCATGTACTGTAAAACAAGCGAATACTTTTTCTAATTTTTCTTCAGCATAAACAAACGCACAAGGAGTTTATATTAACTCGACAAGCCACAACAAGTAATTTTTGTTCATAATTATCACTCTCATACTCTTTAAAAAAATCATATCCAATATTATGCAGCAATCTTCTTCTCCCTATCATTAAATGGCTACATAAAGTAGTAAAATCAAGCTGAGAAGTGTATAGAAAACTATTATTAAGAAGCACTTAATAGCAAGAAAAAAAAGGAATAATAGAGAAAGACATGCTTATCCGAAAAAAGCATTTGTCTGTTATTTTCATGTCTACAGAGAGAAACTAAAGTGTATTACGAGCCTTTCAAAAGATACATTTTGTATTATTACAATACAGACGAAATATTCTTAGAAGAGCAGAATCTCTTAAGGTATTCAAGTATTCTAGATATATTATAAGTAAACGAGAATGAAACAAACAATCATTGATTTTTTTTTTCAAAATAGTAAAGTATTAAAAGTTGAAGTACTCCTTTTTCTTTTTAGCTGACAGAGATTAAGAAAATTAATAATACAAATAATAAATCATCTTCGCCTATCCTTGAATAAGTAGTGCATAAAATAGCTAAATTTCTCATTGGCAATATATTCATCGGCAATCACCTGCTAAATAAATTTACCGTATTAGGTTTATGTTTTCATAGTTTCAAATCATAAAAGTACGATCACTTTAACATTCGTTGAATTAAAACATTTTTTTATTATATAAATTCCATGTATTTATCATCATAATAAATATTTGCTAACTATTCTATGAATAAAATAGCCATGAATGCTATATCAAGTAATAATACTATTTTTTTTATAAATACGTCTTTGTAAAGAAAAAGTCTTTTGGGTTGATGAATAGTATTTATACGTGCAAAGTTCCTTGAGTGCTCACATGAGTAATTTGAGTAGTCATGCTGACAAATCGCACTAGGTAAAAAGTACATAGACCTAAGAAATCTTATATTACTTCTATATTTTAACTCTATTAAAAGCAGTACAATAGTAAGTATATCAGAAATATCCTAAGAAAAATTCAGATAAATTATTCTATTTTAGATCAAAAGTCTTTATATGGACTATCGAATAAAAGATAGTAGGTATAATTGATTTATTTAGTATATTTTGATGACACATCCTTTTTAACGAATTATCATTTGACTAATGCTTTTTCTATGAAGATATCTATCATTCGACGAGTGTCTCTTTTCATTATATATTTTACAAGTAGATGTCATTAGAACTTCGCCTATTGAGACTCTTTCACTATTGGTTAATCTAAATCATCCACTTGACGTTTAGCTAGCTATTTCAATTGAGTCATATAATATGGTATACTCATGTATACATATAGTTATGTAGTTGTCTACTTGTTTGTTTTAGTGTAGGCAGAAAGCATGAGTTTGTTGTTTTCATTCTCCTACATTGTTGATTTAATCAAATTTCTTTGATTAGATATCAGTAGAGTATATACTTAGTTTTTTTTTTCTAGATTTTCTCTCTTAATATGAGACGATATGAAAGAGTATATGGTATCGTAGATACTCAATCATGAGTAATATTTTATATTTTTACAAATAGAATGGTCAATAAAATGACGACAATAGGAAAAGATTTAACTCAACGTACTCGTCAACTTGAAGACTATATTGTTGATCCACGTTCATTTATATGTGTAGACAGTCTTCTTGATTCACTTATTGCATTAACTTATGACTCAGAAGGTCTTAAAAAGACAAAAAATTTCGATACATTCTTTTCAAAATGTAAGTTGAAAGAATTATTTATTCATTCATCAAGATAGAATTATTTGTATCTATAGTTAATGGACCTACGCGAGATATTCGTGAACGACGAATTAATTTTGATGATTTCGAACCAATTAAAATTATTGGTCGTGGTGCTTTTGGCACAGTTGATCTTGTAAGACGAAAAACATCTGGACAAGTTTATGCTATGAAAACATTAAGTAAATTTGAAATGGTAAACAAAACAAAAATCAAATTATTTATTAAATATTTTATTATTCGATTATATATTTAGTTAAAACGTTCGGATAGTGCTTTCTTTTGGGAAGAACGAAATATTATGGCTTTTTCAAATAGTGATTGGATTGTTAAACTTCATTATGCATTTCAAGATGCAAAGAATGTAAGAAATATTTCATCCTGTTTAACCTGTAAATAACATTTTTCTTTCTATTTAAGTTATATATGATTATGGATTATATGCCTGGTGGTGATTTAATTACATTACTTGAACGTTATGAAATAAGTGAAAGTTCGGCACGTTTTTATTGTGCTGAAGTTGTACTTGCACTAGATGCTATTCATAATCTTGGTTATATTCATCGGTATGAACTAACATTTTTATTTATTAATTGAAAGTATAATTTCATTCTATATTAGGGATATTAAACCTGATAATATGTTACTCGATGCTCGTGGACATTTGAAATTAGCTGATTTTGGCACATGTGTTAAAATGGATAAAGTAAAATAAGAAAGTTTTTTTTTTTGTAAATTAATTTTTATATAATTTAAAAGGATGGTCTTGTTCGATCTGATACAGCAGTTGGTACACCAGATTATATAAGTCCGGAAATTTTAAAATCACAAAGTACAATTGGAGTTTATGGTCGTGAAGTTGATTGGTGGTCTGTGGGTGTTTTTCTTTATGAAATGTTATTAGGTGAAACACCATTTTATGCTGAATCATTAGTTGGAACATATCATAAAATAATGAATCATCGAGAAAATCTAGCATTTCCAGAAGAAATTCCATTATCTACGGAAGCTCGTTCTTTAATATGTGCTTTTCTTACTGATCGGTAGGATTGAATTGGGATTTATTTTTCTCAAAAAAATTCATTTTTTTAAATTTCAAGATCAATACGTTTGGGTAAAAATGGTGTTGGAGAAGTGAAAGCTCATCCATTTTTTTACTAATCATACTGAATGGACTTGGGAAACAATACGAAAAGGTATTGATAAGAAAAAAAAATGAAAAAAAACCGAAATTTAATTAAAATACTGAAATTTAGCATCTGTACCTATTGTTCCATCATTAGCCAGTGATGAAGATACAACTAATTTTAATGAAATAGAAAATACGGATGGTTCACCGGAAGAAACATTTTCTGTTAGCAAAACATTTGTCGGAAATCAACTTTCATTTATTGGATTTTCTTTTTCCAATGAACAACAGTAAGACTTTTATTTGTCACATTAGTTTACTATAGCATGTTATGATATGAAAATATGTAGATAGAATAATTTGAAAACAAATACAAATATGTTTGTTTTAAGATAGATAACGAACTAAATATAATTATTCTCTAGACAGAGTTGATATGTTGACCTTGTACAAGAAACAGAATTGTTATATTTAGTCAAGCAGATAAATCTGTACTATTCTGTAAACAAAATACACATCCTTGATAACAGTCTACTATTTTATAATAAAAGTTTTATATTCCATTGTATATACAAGAGATAAAATCATAGACGATCAATTGTTTTATAATGAAATCATCGAACATATGGTTTATTTATAAGCCGTTTAGAACCATAAATCGGTAAACTTAAATTTAGTTATGTAGATATCTTTATAAAAAAATTCAGTCAAATACGCATGTGTTTTCAATCAGATTTACATTACACATGAAAACTTTCATTTATGGAGGAACTAATGGACTTGAATCAGTCGTATGAATGAAGCTCTGATATTGACATATTTTTAGAAATCCTTTTGTTCTATATTACTGTAAAGTTTATTTTACAATTTATTTAGACCCTTTCTTGATCGTCGTTCAATGAGCACTGTAAATATTAAATTATGACTTGTAACTTATATTTTTTGTCTCTTTTCTTCAGTTCAATAATTTGAATAATTCTGAACTTGAACAACGATTACAAGAAACTGAACGAATAAAAAATGAATTAGAAATTCGTCTTCGGTAAAGAAATTATAAAATTATTTTCTTCTTTTTTTTCATTTTTGTGTTTTCAGACGTTTATATGATGATTTAAATATAAAATGTCAAGAAGAAAAGTCGTTGAATAATAAATTTTATGAACTTGAAAAAATTAAATGTTATTCTTGCAACGGAAAATAAAGAAGTTTATAAATGAAAATTTTCTGTTCCATTGTTTAATTAATATTTTTCTTTTAATTAGATTCAACGAAAATATGAAATTGAATTAGAAAAGGCTCATGCATGTGCAAATTTTTTAGAAGATACTCAACGTGCACTTGAACATGAAAAACAACATAAGAATCAAATAGATGCAATAAATCGTGAATTAGCAGAAAAAATTATTCATTCTGAACGACAAGTATAAAGATTTTTTTAATATTTCAATCTGTAAAATAGTCTTTTTTATAAATTAGTTAACGGAACTTAATGATCAACTTTCATTGGAACTTGATAATAGTATACGTTTAAAAAAACAAAATCAAGAATTACAAAAAACTTGTGCATATTTTGAACGTGTTTATCATGAATCAAATGAGAAATATCAAGAATTAATTAGTATTAAACTTCAAATTGAAAAAGATTTTCATGCACAACAATCAGATAATGATCAAGAGAAGAATGCAAAGTTTTTAGCATTAGAAAAAATTCAAGAACTCGAAGGTAAATTTTAACGAAAACGAAATATTCTCTATGATAAAAGTCTAATGAAAAAATGTAAGATCTGTTAATGTATAAAAACGAAAGAGG